>MU228128.1:671654-688957 GCA_018584345.1 Thuja plicata | reverse complement strand
TATTAAAGGAATTACAAAATAGTGACATGTCCTCCTACATGGACTAGAGGACAAATACAAATAAGGATACCTTGGTTTATCCTTTTAATTACATATTTTCAACCAAGGAAAGATTAATTCTAACAAACTTCCTGAACTTTCTTTTCAAGATTTTTTGCAGAGCTCAAATGGAAATTTTTCAAAAGTTTTAGAGTGTTTCTTGTCTGTTTTTCACATAAATTAGTTGTAGAGGGTTGTTGCGGTTGTATTTTGTTCCCATTGGGTTGCCTCTATGGAGTCAAAATAGTTGATTTGGTCTTGGTACCTTTGCTGGTTCATTTTTTGTTTAAAATTCCTTAGGTCTTTTATCCCACATCGGCTGTGTGTTGAAGAACTTTGATATTTTCATATCCCAACACTATATAGTTAAGTGCCTAAAAGGCACAAGCCTTTTGGCACATGGTTCAGTGGATGGATGGTGACGTGGGTAATCAAGTGGTAGACATAAAGGGTGTTTTGGTGGGCCCGTGTCAGAGAATGCTCAGGTGACATGGTTAAGGATTTCCAGGTGTCGACAGGCCGCGATGGCGTAATCTGAGTCATGGTAGGTCTAGTCAGATAATGCAATTGCATGTGTGTGACATATGGCAGATTTGATAGGTGGTAGGCCAAGTTGGATGGACACATGGCAGAGATCCCAGAGAGTAAGATGGTGTCATGTGGCATAGTTGGTAGGATAGTTTGGTGGGACCAAAAGGATGGATTAAGTTAGAGGGCGATGCATGGCAATGAATGGAAAAGGAGAGATAAAGGCTGATCAAGATACGATAGTATTTTAACATCACGTGAAGGAAATATGAAACGAAGATATGCATCATGTGGTAGAAAAATTCTTGATGGGTGTCCAGATCAGTGACAAGGTGGAACTTGCAGCATTGTGGTAGAGGAAAAATAGCAGATTGACACGTGGAAATTGGTGGGCCCAAGCGATGGTGCTTGTCGGTGAATCTCAGAATAATTTGGCAAAGTCTTAAGTTATTCAGTGACTTAGCGTAGACCATAGATGAAAGAGAAGATGTGTGGCTGGTGTTGAATTGCATGATAAACCAAGGGTTAGGAAAAGGATCTGGCAATTTTGCGACTACATTATCTCTAAGTCTCGTGATAGACTATGGTTGAGCCTGGGTTAGTTAAAGTGAGTTTCATAAAGTACCCAGATAATGAGAATTTCATCAATGACCCTATTTTTAAGTTAGGAAAATATCTAAAATCTCGATTGCTGATGTCATTTTCAGCACCACCTATGACCGTTTGAACATAAATTCAAATTTTTAAATCTTTGTCGCAGGGTTTTGATGCTAAACGACAAATGTTTTGTCTCAGTGCACCATTAATGTTTCAATCTGATCTTTTGGGCCATTTGTTCACACCTGTAGAGCCATGTGTGGATGGAGATCTAATAGTGCTAGGCATATTTATGTTTGAAGTGATGCAAATAGGGTTTCTGATCATATTGTTTCTTCTTGGTGTCGCTTGGTCTTTTCTTCATTAATGAGATAATTAATTGATGTCACGACTTTGATTTCCTTTCGACATCAGAAGTACTGTATTCATATCTAAGGGAGTTTTCTTGATGTTTCCATATCATATTTTCATAGGACAAAGAGAAGATTTTAGGGTTTCAAATTGTTTTTAGAATTGAATGCTTGCATTTTATGGCTATAACCCTAGCCCTAAATAGTTCGATGCTTTTTTCATTCCTATTGTTATAAAGAGATTTTTCAAGACCATTTAGAGGGGCTGGAGAAATGGGAGAAATATTAAAGAGCATTAAGCTTATATTTTGTTTCCAGTCTAAGATATAGAAAATGTAATTTCAGATTGTGTCAAGATAGGATTGAAAGTTCTTTCATCTTTTTCATATTGTCATATTACATATCTCCTTGTCATACTGAATGAGGAATCAGGTTCATCATACTTAATATATTTTTTTCTCAGAATTAATTCTCTCCTTTATGTTATTCAGTGAATTGTAAGTTTTTTGATTTACTGTATAATACTTGCTTATGCATATGTGTGTTCCTTAGGTATTTGATTTTAGGTCAAAATATTCTCTTTGGACATTACATTGATTCTGTTTGGATATCTATTAGAGGATCTTGTAGTGTGTCATTTTGAGAATACTTATGTTCATGGATTTGAATCTTTGCCTATAAGCTATTTCAGTTTCATTATTTTATTTAGGATTTAGCCCAATGGATAAGGTACTCATCTAGGATTAGTATTTTTGTTGAGATAAAATTCTGAATGCTTTGGCTAGTTTGTGTCCCTAAACTTTATATCAAACTCATTTACAAGTTCTTTACAGTTACATTTGTTCTTCTTATTCCACCCATGGTAGTGAAGAGTCGATGAATGCTAGGTTGGCATTTAGTACTTGCTTATGATCAATCTATTGTTCATAATCCAGAGGTAAAAGGTGTTGTAAAGAGCTGAGTTTATTCTAGATTGGGTGTACCCACCTTAGTTTTGCAAAGCCAGAAGTGCAGAGGGCAGTCTTATCCCTATAGTTGGTCCAGTTGTCTTATAGAGCTTTCATACTTGGAGCTAACCACTCCTATCATCAGTCCCAAGGCATATTGGTGGCTTTAGATAGCATAACAGTTTTAAACACCAACATACCTCCTATTGGTTTTTTTCTTGTATCTTGAGAAAATGGAGGTGTTTTTCACCAAACAAGATATCGTTAGGAAGATGGTTCTGAGCCTGACCTGATTTTCTAAGTTTGGTTTTATAACTTTCTATCTTGTAGGGTTTTTTAGTCAAATTGAGGGTTCCATTTTTCACTTCGGTCACCATATCTTGCTCCTTTAGACTTCAATTTTTACTTCGCATGGATTCATAAAGCTAGTTCTATTCTCCTTCTTCTTGTATGGGTATCACTGCCAGAAATTGTTCCAGGTATATTTTATTCAGTTTTTGTTTTTTTGCAATTTGGTGGATATCTTGGATGTTTCAGGTCCTCAGATCGTATTCCTTGCATGATCTTTGTAGTCATCTTTTTCTATAGCATTTCTTTTTTTTTAAATGCACTAAGATAAAGTGTCATTATGCATGCTTGGGATCCCACACATTTTGTGCCTGATTGTACTCACACTATATTATAAAGGGTCATGGGGGGTTTGGTGTACCTTTTTCAAGTGAGTGTTCATTCCATAACATTATCCTCATGTGTGTCATGCAACTGATCATCCTCGACATCATTCTTTATTTATGCTTTTATGTTCTTTATCATACAATTATTCTTGGCAGTCTGACTCAGTGTATCTATCATGCCTCTCCTTGATCAACATTATGGATGAGTATTTCCTGTTGGTTCTATATGCTTCCTTGGTTTGATAGATTGATTCTACGTATTCATTATTTGTTTCTATATGCTAGGTGGATGCAGTGGCTAGGTACCTATGCATTTCAGTGAGATGGATCATTTACAATATGGACATGCTTCTTTCATTCCTATTTTGGAGGCTTCAGACTTTGGTGTTTTTTTCCATCTGTATCTTTCAGTTTTGATGTTTTCCTTGTTTTCCATCTTGATTCGAGTGGTTTCATTTGAGGGCACTCATTAAAATTACAATCTTCTTTACTTGATCATATTCTATTTTAGTGGAGGTTCTAGCAGCTATTCTTTGACAGTGTTTGCAGCTTCACGCTTCAGTGGTTTTCTACATGTTCTTCTTTTTATCAACTCTTAAGACTTTGGTGTTTTTTCATCTATATCTTCAATCTCTGATGTTTGCCTTATTTTCTATCCTAATTCAAGTAGTTTCATTGTAATACCCACTCCTATTTTTCTTTCAATATTTGATGTCGTACTCTTTTAGGTTGTTATTTCAGTTGATTGGCCAGATTCTTTTAGGCTACATTTCATGTGAGCTATTATTATATCATTTGATAGTGATTCTTGATTATGATGTTTATGGATTTATCATATGCATAGATAGATGTAATGATATTAGCATGATGATTATTATATGTTGATTCTAGATTATGATGTACTTACCCCATACTTGCATGTGTATTGTTATCATATGTGTTGATGTACTTGTTGATGTGTTTATTGTGGTAGAGGACAAAGACATAGTGTATAGTCAGAAAAGGGAAGAAATTCCATTGTAGACTGGTTTAGCTTTCTAAGTAAGTGGTTATGGGGTCATGTCAAGTGCCTTGAATGGGTTCCTGATTTAGACCTAGCTTTCCCCCTGTTCTGCCCCAACTCTCCACCTCTCTCTAGCCAATTTCTGGCATTCTGGACTACAGATTTGAGATCTTTGACCTCATGGTCAAGGTCAACCTTTGAGGTCTATGTCAACCTCAACCCTAACCTAGGTCAAGGTAAACCTCACTCCTGACCTAGGTCAAGGTTGACCTCAACCTTGACCCAGGGTCCAGATTTTAGGGTCCCATAGTTTCCAAATGTTAGTCTTTGAAAAAGTTAATTCCCGCTTCCGAGTCGGCTATTTTGGGTTCCGAAGTGATGATTCCTAAATTATATTTAATATAGGTCCTCTCCTAGGGTTAAAGGCTTTAATGGGAATGCAATTCTCCTATGTCATCCTCCTTATAAGATTGTGCCCTAATTTCATATAAAAGGAAGCTTTCTCCTCTCATTTTCTCTAAGCGATTTTGAGAAACTAAGTCCTCTATTGAAGCCTAAGAATCATTGAGCAATTGAGAAGCATTATCAAGTGAAGTTCAAGAAAGATAAGGAGAAATATTTGAAGCAATGATTCATCCATCATCAAACATTCAAGCAGCCATTCATCAAAGAGATCCATGGGAGGCCATTGAAGGATTCAAGCTACATAGTGCCCTTTTTGGTGATCTCTCCATCCATCTTCTTCCAAGCCTCTTCATACTCAAGAACCCATTCAAGATTTGGTGTTGGAGATCTACAATAAATTTATTGAAGACATCCTACATTCTAAATTCTAGATCCATTGGTGCATACATTGTTGGAATTATATTGAGATGATGTACTGAGAGGGGAGGGGTGAATCAGTACCTCTAAAACTTTTCTTGGTTAGTCCATTAACCTTTAGTCATCAGTTTGTAATTTATCTTCTCTAACTATTCATCTTTCTTTATGCATATGAAATCATATCATACATGCTTTAATATGTAACAATAATAGAAACATTCATGAAAATAGATAACACATGACACAAGATATGATATCGTAGAAAACTCCTATTAAGGAAGTAAAAACTGCGGTGGGGATTGTTACCCAAAAAAATTCACTATCTGTAGATAAGAAGGGGTTGGTTAAGGCTTACAATTGGTCACTTCTAATGACCTACCCTATTAGGAGTATTACAGTGGAGACCTATTAAGATCTACTTCATTTGAAGCTTTAGCAACACTGTTAAGTGTGCACTCTGTTAAGAGATTTAGAAAGAATGGTTAAGTCCACCTTCTACAAAAGGATTTTAGATGTGATACACTTGTTAGAATGAAACTACATAAGTCTTTGATCTGATGAAAAATGAAATCTTCAATTGCTGATAATAGATCCTATAAAGCTTCATACATATTAGTAATCATCCTTCCATGATTGAATAATACCTTTATCTGCTTGTCGGTAGCCTCTGTGTGTTCTTGAAAAATGATGTACTCTGTTTCTAATCTTTGCATGAATTCTATCTTCTACTCCTTAGATGCTCTTTGTGGCTATCAATAATAAGAATTCATGTGCTCACAATTGAGTATGAACATCTATTTATACTAGTTTAGGTTCAATTATTTATTCATGCATCACAAGTTAACTCTAGATCCAAGGTTTACAACTTGACCTTGATCTTTAGTTAGATATGCTTTTGATCCATTAAGATGCTTTAAAGAATTTACATAAAGCTTGCATGACCATCAGTTTATGATTTAAAATAAAACAAAACTCTATAAATAGAATTACATTGCTTTATCCGTTGTGTAAAATTCATATCCACAATTTATGGGCTCTTGATCTGTCTGTCGGTTCTGATGGTTAGTTTTCTTGGTCATCGGTGTTCCTTTCTTGAACTGGTTGTTGGGTATGCCTTTTCTATTCCTATCAGGTTAGTTCTGAAAATTGTGTCACCGGTAATGCTTGTGGTCGCCGGTGATGCTTGTCACTTTTATACTTAGCATTTTTCTCAAAATCTTTGTTCTGTCAGGTATGCTTGCATTTCACTGGTACTGCTTGTGGTTCACCGGTAATGCTTGCTGTCTATCGGTAATGCTTTCTGTCTATGTTTTTTAGTGAGTATACTAATGGAAAAATAATGTCATCATACATACTTGTGGATTCAAGGATTCAAATCCTCCACAAGGACTTTTATAAGGAAGGTGAATTTATGCATTTACTTTGTTTACTTCTGCAAATTCAATTATATATTTGAGGTTAATTCCAAAATTGGGTTTTGACTAAGGAAAACCCCTCCCCCCAACAAACAAATCTCTTTTTCTTGCAGGTACAGGTTCAGGATTGAAGATTTGAACTCAGATCTGGATACCCTTTTCAGTGAACTGTCAGGATCCACGAACATATTTTATGTCGGACCTGTGCAGTTTAGGGTCATGATTATTGGGGCAGGGGTGAGATTAGTGGGTCAAGGTTGACCTTTTAATTAAGACAGTGTCAGATTGTAAAAATATTTATGGGTTTTGTTCGTCTCTGCGTTCCGGTTCCAGATCATACTTCATATTTTCCAGAAACAAAGTACAAACCTCAAAAAACAACATTCTTTGATCTACAATTCTTTAAGGTTGATACTTCCTCTCATTCTTTTTAATTACTTTTATATATCATATCTATTTAATCATAAAATAGAATTTAATATCTTCTTCATTTCTCTCATTTCCGGATGGTTTTCATTTGTGCATTGATCCTACTTTAGGGTTAATCAATTTGGATCTTTCATTTGTGCATTTGGGGATAAAAGAGGAACATATTATCTTCCTTCCCCCTACATGCTTAATCACATTACAATATCACATCCATCAATTACAATTAAATGTAAAGGTTAAGGAAATATAATACCGCTAATCAAACAACCAATCAATTTTCTTCCTTTACATTTTGGTAAACCCACAATAGACAACTCTTTCTTTTTGGTGTTAGATTTACATGTTTATGCTAGCTCTTGAATCTTCTTTCAATTACAACTAAAATTAATAAATAAAAATCTTGTGTTAGTTCATTTGCATTGTATTTGTGTATGAGCTTTACCACTTCTAGTCCTACATATAGTATCCCAGTTAGAAGAAGTCATAGACTTATGGGTTCCTTTGATCCCAAGTCTTCCTCTCCTTTCCTTAAGATCCCAGATGATAACTTGATAACTCATGATTCCAATCCTTCTATGGAGCATAACTCTTCTCACTCATCTCATGATGAGGATGATGCCTTAAGAGTTCCTCCTGAACAAGTGCAAAAAATCTCAACCGAACTTGATAAAATGGGAAATTGGCTTATCCAAGAAAATCATAATCAAGATTCCATCCAAGCTATAGAGGCTCTTAAGAAAGTCCTCAATGATAATTATCAAGGTGTTAAATTCTTGCATGTTCTTACTCATCTTGTGCATTCAAATGTTAAACCTTTAGCTCAAGAGGCTCAAGAGTTAGGATATACAGCTCCTATCACTAGTCAAGGACCTTCTTCTGTTCCTTTTCCTAGCATTCCTACTTATACTCCTCCTTTGGTGACTACATCTATCCCAATTTCATCTATTCTTTTGAGTGCTCCTATGGTATCTCTACCTACCTCACAACCTTCATATCATAGTGTGCCTTTTACTTATTCTAACCCCCTTCCAACTGTGGTTCCTCATGTTCCACTAGCTGTGTCTTCTATTCCTACTGCTTCCTGCACTTTTCCTAGTGTTCCTAACATTTCTATGCCACCTGTTTCATCTAATGATTACACAATTATTAGTTTGGCTCAAACTGTGTCATCTTTACAACAACAACTTGCATCCTTAACCCAATCCCAGTTTAGCCTTCCTACATGTGACATGGGTAGTCCTTTATCCTTAGACATCATTCATGCTACTGTCCCTCAACAAGCCGATATGCCTCATCTTGAGAATTACAATGGTAAAGGCGATCCTGTCACTCATGTTAAAACATTTCAAATCCTTTATAGTGATTATGCTCATGACCATAGGATTTTAGCTAAATTGTTTGCTAGAACTTTTTGTGATAAGGCTTTGCAATGGTATTGTTCTTTACCTCCTTATTCAATTGATTCTTTTCCTAAAATTGCTAATACCTTTATCCAACAATTTAAAAATAACATTGGTCCACAAGTTTCCTTAACTGATTTAATGCATTGTAAACAAAACATTAAGGAAAATTTGATTAATTTCATTAACAGATTTAAGCATTTGTATGCTCAGATTTCTTATCATGTTCCTGATATTGATATTCAACACCATGTTTTTTCAAATTTACAAAAAGATATTAGAGATAAGATTATGCTTAACGAATTTACCTCTTTTCAACAACTTTGTGCAGTACTTCACCATTATCAGTTACAAGTGAGTCAATTTGAGAGCAACACTCCAATGGTTCCTGTTCCCGTTGATAAGAGTGACAATGGTTCAACTTACCATCTCTAGCTACACTACCTGATTGGTTACATTAGGAAACCACTAATATTGGTCAACCAATTAACTATGTTGAGGAGGATGTTTCCCTCTCACTGCCATCACCACCCCATGTTGACTCGGCAGACATGATTCACTACTTCACAAATGAATCAAATTGGGATGAGTTGGATACTCAAAACTACAAGGATGTACTAGAAGCAAGTGACCATGATGGTGACACTGAATTTGTGCCATGTATGACATATCCCTCAAACACTTATCAACCAAACAACACTGCTAGCAGATACAATGCTCCTAATCCTAATAATTTTAAGAAACCTAACAATTAGGTCAAGATTAATAAATAGACGAATATGATTGATGATCAAGTTGTTGTTACATCCAATAATGCCACTTCTGCATCCACTACTTTTTGTATGAATCATACGTTTACTCCTCTCTCTGAAACTTTGCATTCTATAATGAGTAGGTTGTTAAGTGCTAATATGATTACCTTGCCTCATATTCAACCTCTTCTCCCTACCACGATAGCATCCAAATCCTTTGATTCTAAATCTTTTTGTCAATACCATCGCCAAAATGGTCATGATACTAAAAAATATTATTCTCTAAAGCATACAATTCAAGATTTAATTGATTCTAAGGCTTTGTCTATTGATAATTTTGATGGTAGTGGAAATAAATCTGTTTCTCCTCCTAACAAAACCTTCAAATTTATATGAATTTTGTTAGATTTGAGGAAAACAAATCCACCCAAGAACACTTGCATGCAAGACTGTCACATGAAGAAGCAAGAAACAGACAGAAGAAGAGTAGCTATAGCGGCCAAAAAGCCAGAGGAGTGAAATCCATGTTGAAAAGAATAAAGCTTCTATTAACAACAATAATGAATACAATCTCTCTCCTTAATGAAAAGTAAAGCGGTGAGTCCTTATAAAAGGATACCGAAACCCTAAAGGGGAAAAACCCTAAAGAATTATAAGCTGCCTAAGTATAACTTAAGCATAGAGTGAATAGAATAATAATTAAATGATTTAATTATTAGCTATACTAAGACTACTCTAACACCCCCCCTTAAGTGTAACTTAGGGAGAAGCAAAATAGCTAAAACTACTGCAGAAAGCAGGAAAGATGGGTCCCGACAACAAGGCCTGATTAGGTACCCAAGAACAAGAAATAAACTAGATGAAGGAAACTAAGCCTCCAATCTAGGGAAAGGTGTCCCAGAGAAAGGAACAAGAAAGAGAAAGAAGCATCTCCGAAGCATGGAACTATAAACTCTGTCAGAAGAAACCGATGGAACCCCCACTGAAGTACATGACCAGGTAGAGAAGACAATGTTTGAAGAGCTGATCAATCGAACCAGGAAGCAATAGAACCAACAGGTGAAGCCCCCCCATAATGCTGAACTGGGAGAGGTGACAGGAACACTGAAATGCAATGCCAGAAACATCTGCAGAATGAAGAACCAGGAACACCAACAGTGCAACAGAAGTACAAACACCAGATAAAGGGTGGTGTCACTGACACACAGCATGGGCTAATGTCATGGAAGGTACATTCACTTGACAAAGGTGGATGCACCTAAAATTGTATAATCATCATAACCTCCCATGGCAATTTATAACAGAGTGCAAGTACAAAAACCATATAAGGTGTACAAGATCCCAAAAATGTAGAAGTAGGCACTTTATCTTAGTGCATTTATAGAAAAAAGATGCAATAGTGGAAAAGGATACAAGCTCAGAAGTCAGAAAGAAGAGTGGGCTAGAAAATCAGAAGAGGAGATCCCAAGACCTGTAGAACCCAAGCAATCCGTCAGAGTGCAAAAATTGGCAAACTCAGAGGAGAGAAAACCTGGAGCAAAATCTAGAAAAAATACCTCTACAACTGAATAGTTCATTGAACCAGCTTTCTAACGATATCTGGTTTGCCAAAAACGGAGTCTGGATGAGCCAGATATGGCTCCTGGAAGGCAAAAACAAATATCAAACTTTGACAGCAAAAAATGCTATCAAAACATCAGAACCCAAAACCCTAACTACCATCATCAGAAAGTGCTCAGAAAGAGCTTTTCGACGGTATATGGAAGTCAGAAAAAGACCCCCAGATGCTCAAGATAGAGAAAAAACTGTCTAGGAGGGTCAGAAAGGCCCCAAAAGACAAGAAATAAGCCCCTGGGGCTAAAAAAAATAGCGCCCTTGGGCGCATGGCACGTGCAGGGGGCTAAACTGGGGCCCTTGGTCACCCATACGACCAGCCGCAGGGCTAAATGGCCCACGGGGGCTACACACACCCCCCAGGCGGCGCGGGGGTGGTAGAGCTGGGGGAGGAGTGGCACGGGTGGTGCAGGCCGGAGGCAGAGCAGCGCAGGTGGCGCAGGCCGCGAAGCGCGACGGAGGTCGGCGGGCAGAGGCCGATGGGGCCGAGCGATGGCGGTAGGCGAACCGCTGGGGGTGGAGCAAGGAGGGTGGCGGCCGGGCGCTGGCTGGCGGCGGTGGTGCACCGGTGGCGCCATTCCTTTTACACTGCGCACGTTTTAAAAATGCCAAAAAAAAATATTTTTTTAATTTTTTTCTTGAAAAATGTGCCCGTACGGCCCTAGTAGGGCAAGAAATTTCTCCCCGAGCCTCCGGTGTCCAAATCGGACGTGTCTTATATGGATTCTGGGGTTTTTGGGCCTTTTAGACGCAACTATGAGGTCGGTTTTGGTCCAAAGTACCTCAAAAAACAAAGACCCCCCAAAACCAATAAAAAATACCAAAAAAACCTCTGAAACCCTCTGTGTCTGGAACGCTTCAACATAACACAAACAGTGAGCAGCAAGCGAGCTCTGATACCATCTTAGATTTGAGGAAAAAAAATCCACCTAAGAACACCTGCATGCAAGACTGTCATATGAAGAAGCAAGAAACAGACAGAAGAAGAGTAGCTATGGCAGCCAAAAAGCCAGAGGAGTGAAATCCATGTTGAAAAGAATAAAGGTTCTATTAACAACAATAATAAATATAATCTCTCTCCTTAATGAAAAGTAAAGCGGTGAGTCCTTATAAAAGGATACCTAAACCCTAAAGGGGAAAAACCCTAAAAAATTATAAGCTGCACATGATACTAATACCATAGCTCAACCATCTTCTGTGGATATTGTTTATGATTCAAAGATGGATGATCTTAATCACATTGTTAATCATGTGGAGTGTGTTGTTTCATCTCAATCTACTGTTCAAGAACCTTCACCTCCACTTCAACTTCCAGTTCCACCTAAACCTCAAAAACAAACTAAGGATAAGTGACCCAAGGAACTTTTAATCACCTTTGATGATTCTGAAATGATTAAAGCCCCTGATGGTCCCCTTTATATATATGTTAGGATTGCTAAGATACCTACTCGTGGTTGTCTTGTTGATCCCACATCTTTAATAAATATCATTACTGAGGAAAATATTTTTATGAAAAGCTTACAATGTGATTGCTATGATCCATCTGATGCATGGATCCAAACTTGTAATGGTTTTCTTTATCCTGCACTTGGTTCTATCAACTTACCTATTGAACTTGGTTGTAAAGTTGTACATACTACCTTCATTATTATTCCTACTTCTGATCAATTCCAATTCAAATTTGGTTTACCGTGGATATCTACTATGTAGGCTATCTCTTCTCCTATTCATAAATGTCTTAAGTTCATTCATAATGGAGAAGTCAAAATGATTAATCATAGTTTGTATCAACCTTCTAGGCCTAGAGATTGTACTACTCTTGATTTCTTTTGGCCTTCATTACCTAACTCATGTCCTCCTCGCCCTGATCATCTCTTTCGCTCATACCAAGCTTACAAACATCGTAAAATTGCTAAGTTAAGCATGCCTTAGATAGATCTCAGCCGTGTTCTTTTGCCTACTCCTTCCATACCATTTCATTACAACCCATTGAGAATCTTCCTATAGAACCTATGAAGCAATCTGTGGTTATTCCTCCTAGTTCTCAAAATGTGTTAAACAAAGCAAAACGCAATAAATCTGCTAATGAACATCGTAAGAAGCGTAGAGCTAATGCTAAGGCTCATGCATCTCTTCTTTGAAACTCTTTACCTTCTTTTGACCAACCTATGCCTGATGTGTCGAAAGAAGTCAATATTCATAATGATGTAAGATGAATGATTGTGATGATCCTATTCACATCTTAGATCTCATTTCAATTAATCTTGATGAGGAGGATACTTTAGATGATCCTATTGATCTTAGTGATGAATATGAGACCATTGTTCTTGACACTAACTTACCTCATATGCTTTCAACTTAATTGACAATTACACCTAGTATCGAGAAACATGATTCTGAAGAGGATCCTTGTTTGGAACTGGCTATCATTCCTAATGTATTGGATATAGTCCCTCTTGCGAGTTTCCTACCTTCCCTACATGATATAAACCAAGATAGGGAGAGTAGGTGATGCACCTGATTATCCTATCCTTCATGGTAGCCCTTTTTGTGTTTTCATTTTGTATTGTGCTTCTCCCGTAATATGTTTGCTAAATATTTGTTAGATTCTTTTATACGACCCTTGTTACTTTGTTGGTGCAAGGTGATAAAAGATTCAAACCTATTGTACAATTCCTCTATATGCATCTTTATTCTTCTATATGTTGTTTCTATGTTATGTTGCACTTGTGCTATTGTTCATAAATGTTTCCCTTGTATAATCTTCTTGGATCTGCGACATGGTAGCACTGATTCTTTTTTGTTTCCAAGTTGTGGTCTGAAAAGATTCCTCTTTGTAACTCTTAAGTTTCTTTCCTCCATTGTGATTGTAGTTCTACTTTCTTTGGGGAATGATGTTAATTCATTTGCAATAATATCATATTTATATGTACATGTTATCTTATGATCATACTGACCCCACAGTAGGTAGATCCCTTATGTGTTCTTATGTGTGTTTATGTTTTATTTCCCTTGATTTGTCTTCATTTGGGGGCATCTCGTAGTGAAAATGTAATCCGTAGAGTTGTTTATGTTTATGTTCAAGCCATTGCTCCAGTTAAAGTGTTAGCAATGACTTTAACGTGGGGGCATATGCTCTACTCACTTTTTGCACACATACACATTCAAAATATTTTCAAGCACTTAAAATTTTTTTCCCTTTATGGATTAAAAACTAATCCTTAAAGCATGGACATTTTACATTTTATTTTACTTTTTAGGATCTCTTGATCCCTCCAGTTTTTTAAATTTTTGATCCCTCAAGGTTGGAAGGTATCCTTAAGAATGGATCTCCTCAATGGGTTGACTAGTGAGTAGCCACATTCACTAGGTGGTTCAACTCCATCTTTCCAAGTTATGTTGTTTACTTGTGTGGTTCACAATGGGACATAAGTTCTCATTGGGAAAGATAATCACATCCTCTCTCTTTCCTTAACTACTGATGTCTCTCTTATCATGATCTTAGGGTTGATAAAGAATTAAGTCCCTTGGGGGCTTGAGGATTTCTTTGTCCTTTTTTTATTGCAATAAGATTGTCTGTTCTTTATGATCTCCTTTACCAAGAGTTTGTGTTGAGTCCCTACTCTTGCTAAAGTGGGGGCTAAATTTATAGTCAGAAAATGAAAGCACTTCCATTGTAGATAGTTTTAGCATTCTGAGTAAGTGATTTTGGGGTCATGTCAAGTGCCTTGAATGGGTTCCTAATTTAGACCTGGCTTTCCCCCTATTCTGCCCCAATTCTCCACCTCTCTCTAGCCAATTTCTGGCATTCTGGTCCGCAGATTTGAGATCTTTGACCTCAGGGTCAAGGTTGAGATTTTAGGTCTATGTTGACCTTGACCCTGACCTAGGTCAAGGTTGACCTCACCCCTGACCTAGGTCAAGGTCGACCTTGACCTTGACCCAAGGTCCAAATTTTAGGGTCCCATAGTTTTCGGATGTCGGTCTTTGAAAAAGTTAATTCCCGCTTCCGGGTCAGCTTTTTTGGGTTCCAAAGTGATGATTCCTAAATTATATTTAACATAGGTTGTCTCCTAGGAGTAAAGGATTTAATGGGAATTTAATTCTCTTATGTCAGCCTCCTTAGAAGATTGTGTCATAATTTCATATAAAAGGAAGTTTTCTCCTCTCATTTTCTCTAAGCAATATTGAGAAACTAAGTCCTCTATTGAAGCCTAAGCATCATTGAGCAATTGAGAAGCATTATCAAGTGAAGTTTAAGCAAGCTAAGAAGAAATATTTGAAGCAAGGATTCATCCATCATCAAACATTCAAGCATCCATTCATCAAAGAGATCCATGGGAGGCCATTGAAGGATTCAAGCTACATAGTGCCCTTTTTGGTGATCTCTCCATCCATCTTCTTCCAAGCCTCTTCATACTCAAGAACCCATTCAAGATTTGGTGTTGGAGATCTTCAAGAAATTGATTGAAGAAATCCTACATTATAAATTTTAGATCCATTGGTTCATACATACTTGTGGATTCAAGGATTTGAATCCTCCACAAGGACTTTTACAAGCAAGGTGAATTTATACATTTACTTTGTTTACTTCTGCAAATTCAATTATATATTTGAGGTTAATTCCAAAATCAGGGTTTGACTAAGGCAAACCCCTCCCCCCAATAAACAAATCTTTTTTTCTTGCAGGTACAGGTTCAGGATTAAAGATTTGAACTCAAATTTGGATACCCTTTTCAGCGAACTATCAAGATCCGTGAACATATTTTCTGTCAGACCTGTATAGGTCAGGGTCAAGATTATTGGGTTAGGGGTGAAATTAGTGGGTCAAGGTCGACCTTTTTCTTAAGATGGTGTCAGATCGGATAAATATTTCTGAGTTTTGTTCGTCTCTGCGTTCCAGTTTCAGATCATACTTCAAATTTTTCAGAAATAGAGTACAGACATCAGAAAACAACATTCTTTGATCTGCAATTCTTTAAGGTTGATACTTCTTCTCATTCTTTTCAATTACTGTTATATATCATATCTATTTAATCATAAAAAATAATTTAAGATCTTCTTCCTTGCTCTCATTTCCGGATGGTTGATTCATTTATGCATTGATCCTACTTTAGGGTTAATCAATTTGGATCTTTCATTTGTGCATTTGGGGATAAAAGAGGAACATCTAATCTTCCTTCCCCCTACATGCTTAATCACATTACAATATCGCATCCATCAATTACAATTAAATATAAACGTTAAGGAAATATAACACTCGTAATCAAACATACCAATCAATTTTCTTCCTTTACGCATAGTTACTTGCTTTGCGAGATCCACATGTTCAACCGATCCCTATGATTGTTTGTGATATCATAGTAGATGTACGTGTGTATTCTTTTGATAACAAGTTTGCAGGTACAGGGCATCATCTTCCCTGAATTGGTAGGAGTGAGTGTGCCTATATATTCATCTCAATGGTAAAGAGGGGAGGTAACATACACATCCAAAACCCTAACCTAAGCCTATTGTCCTAAGTATTGGACGAGTATCAGTTTGTCTACCCTATCCAAATTTGTCTAGTTGATGTGAATTCATGGATCCTATCCTTTTGTGTGTATGAGTTGATTTTGAGTGATTTCAGTTGAGTGTTGTGATATTGTGTTATTTATCATGTATTTTTGAAATTGATTATTGTCGGAATTAATTATTAAATATAGAGTATTTAATCAATTAAAAATTAATTAAATACCTATGTTTAATTGAAAAATTAATTATATTGCAATTATTGAATATTAGAAATTAATTGAATATTTAAATTGAAATTTGAGTTATATTTAGCCTTTATTCTTTATTAAATAATTAAATATTTAATTGCATGGATAAGTGTGCTTTAAATATTTAATCTATTTAATATATATTTTAATTAATTACATGTGCAAGATATTATTGAAAATTAAGTTTGAATTCAAAATGCAACTTGGTTTAATAAGTCAAAGCTAAGTTGTGCAAGTAAATAGATATTTTTAATTAATAAATGAGATTTTCTGTCAAACTTAGAGGTGGAGTTAACTAAGTTAACTCAAGTGTCTATTTTGGGGGGATTTGCTTGAAAGGTGGAATTTGATTCCCTTTACGGAATTTCTCTTCTTATTCTCTCATAACAGGTTTTTGGTGAAGGCATTTTGGAGAGAAGAATTTTGGGAGAGCATTTTTGTGTGTTTTTATTGTCTTGATATTTTCTGAATTTGGTGTGTACTTGGAGGCTTGAGAATTTGTGGAGATCTTGGCGTGGGAGGATTCGCTGTTCCAGATTTGCATTCAGAATTGGATCTGAGGCTTCAGGATTCTCCATCTTCTCACAAAGCTTCTTTGTCAAATTTTTTATAGTGTTTGAAAAAAAACCCTTTGTAATTTTAGTTTGTGTATTTTGTGCTTTCCATGTGTTTGGTTTATTTACATTTCTTAAATAGGTCTATTTATGCTTTTTCTTTAAATGGGTATCTTAGAAAACCCTAGATCTATATTTTTTAGAAAAAATATAAATTTGGCATTGTAATGTTATGCTGCAAAAATTTGGACGAAAAATATGCTTGGCAAGACCTATAAATTGAGAAAAATAATCTCCCTATAGTAGAGACTATAGTAGAAAAATACTCAATGAAAATTTTATTCTTATTGAAAATTTTAATTATTTCAAAAAATGATACTCTCTAGAAAAATACAATCTTTAAAAAAAATTCACCAG
>MU228128.1:628895-671380 GCA_018584345.1 Thuja plicata | reverse complement strand
AAGAGGGGGAGCCCGCGGTGGACTCGCTCCCCCCCAAAATAAATTTGCAATTTGTTTTTTTTTTAATTTTAAAATTTGTTTATTTTAATATTTACTTTTATTATTAAATTTTTTTATTATATATGTTATTTTTAAATAATGTTTTATAATATTAATTTTTAATTAATAATTAATTTAAAATGTTATATAGTTAATTTAATTTAATGTTATTTAAATTAGTTTAATTAGATGCTATTTAAAATTCGTAATTTTAGTTTTGATTAAAATTTAATTGAGATAAAATTAATATTTTAAATTAAGTTGATTTCAAGACTAATTTTGTACTCGATTAATTAAATTGGTTTTAAACTAGGTGTTTAAGATTAATTTATGTAAGTGATTACTTATATTTATTTTAACATTTAAACTAGTTATCTTAATTGATGGATAAAATTAGTTTAAATTATATGATTTATTAATTAATTAATTACTTTTATAATGATGTTATGATAGTAGATTAATTAGGCCAGCAAATAACATATCGAGTCCTGATTTGAGATAAATTTAGGCAAGGGGATTCTATTGATTTAGTATTATGCACGTAAAAGTTTTGAATTGATTAATTTAGTTAACTTAAAATTAACTACTGAATCCTAGTCTTTTAGAGATAATTATTTTACAATGGAATCTATTTCTATCATTGCTAAGTGTAGATGTGTAAGAACCTGTCAATTGTGCATGAGGTAGTGATGTTACATTTCTTATGTATCTATTTCCATGCATCGAGTATCTGAGTTTTTAGATTACCCTAGAATGTATACAGAGGCTGGGAGGGGTATTCTGTAGTTATGACTATGTTATGGCATGTGTGCTTTGTGTAATTACCCTAAACTAACCATGTAAACCCTTCGATTATATTATTTGAATGTGTACCTCTTTGTGACCGTTCCTATTATGTGTGGATACTGGATTGGGTATACCTGGGTTTTGACCTATGCTAGATATATGTAGGATCTGTGAGCCTAGGGTAGGTTACCTAGATGTGTATTAGGGGGTGGCTTGCAATAAGTTCCATGTTCGTAAGGGACTACTGGGATTGCTTATTGTAAGTAGACTTAATAAGTGATAATTTAATGTATAACTGAGAGATCTTAAAATGAACTAATAAGATGTGTTTTCTCACCCATGCTTGAGCGCTAGTAAAGACTGAGATGGAGGATGAGATGATGCTTGCCCCCTTGTGAGGCATGGGTTCTGGCATAGTTAGTGGCCTTGTCAGTTTGAGAGGTTGTTGATGGACATGTATGGTCACTTGAGTGTCAGGATCCATTGGGATTTCTATCTCAAAACTTAAGGGTTAGACATTCATGATGACACCTACCTTTACACAGTCTAGATTTCCTACAGATGTTAGTTGCCTTTGGATTAGTGAGTCTTATCTTTCATGATGTATAGTACACCTGGATTAGAGAGCTATCAGGTTCCCTTTCTTACCGGTTACTTCCTTATTGGTTTTGGATACCCAAGTGGGGTCTGTTGTTATCTCCTCGGCATGGTGGGGTGGACCTTTATGGTTCCACATGGATGGGTGGTAGTGATTCTTTACCCATTGAGATTTGACGTCCATGTTCCAGTGCTTGATGGTTCTTATGCAGATGAGCTCCTTATGATTCTTTACTTGTGATTATATATTTATCATTCATTATTGTAAATCTTGTATTAGAGTATCGCATGTGATACCTAATCTAGATATTGTATATTATGTAGATTAGAGTGATTACCACATACCCTGCGACATGTGCAGTAGATGTGAGTTTATGGTGGTTTCATGGTTATCCATGAGGTTTGTAACTATGGTTTTGTAAGTTGTATTTGTTGCATGTATTCAAATGAAATCTTTTGTTATGGTGATAGTTGTGTTTCTCTTTACGTAACTCAACATCATGGAACCCTTGAGTCTTGTGATCTATGTGAGTGTATGACATGTGTATAAATGGTATTTGCTTCTGCATTAATGTATGTCTCTTTATGTAAACTTTAGAAAAAAAATTATTCAACAAACATAGTATCATGTTCTAGGTTAATCTCTCTTGGGTTCCCTGGTGGGGCGTTACATTTGGTATCAGAGCCCTAGTTTCTACACTGGGAAGTCTGGGAATTGTACGCTCATTAGGTTGTGCCTAGCTTGAACTTAAAACTAAAATATAGACATATAACACTTTTTTTTTTTTCTGATTATTGCTTTATGGATTATTCTTATTCCTTAGTTTATGTTTCGAGCTATGTTGTGAGTTTTGTATCCATCTCTGTCTAATTCAGGAACCATGCCTAAAAAAAGATCTGCTAGAGGTTGTGGCAGAGGTGGGTCTTGTGCCAGTGGGATAGGTAGGCAGTCTAGCTCATCCACGAGTGTCAGGCAGGAGAGTATTTAGCGTCATAGCAAAGATGATCAAAGAAGGGAGAGTCAGGATGAGTCTAGAGGACTTGACACTAGACAGATGCTTCAAGCAATCCCAAATCATCTTGGTCCTGAGAGGGTCAGAGTAGAGCAGGATGCATTGCATCACTCTTATAGAGAGGAGAGACAGAGGGAGAGGTATAGGATTCCTCATAGGAGGACTATTATAGTGAACCCTGACGTTGTGGTGGAAAACCACATGAGGGACCTAATGAGAGGGAAACCTATTCCTTTTGATGGGCAAGGATCTGGTATAGAGGCTGAGACTTGGCTCATAGAATTAGAGTGGATCTTCACTATGCACCTCTTTAGTAGCAATACTAAAGCGAGGTATGTCATGATGCAGCTATCACACTTTGCAGTTGTATGGTGGAAGATCAAGGAGGATAAGCTAGGGCTTTAGATGGAAACAGTGACATGGGAGCTCTTCCTTGAACACTTTAGAAAGAGATTCCTTTCTAATCAGTGGAGACAACAGAGCGATGATGATTTCCATAACTTGAGGCGGCTGAGTTTGACCATTGAGCAATATGAGCGTTGATTTTTTGAGCTCAAACAGTATGCAGGATATAGTTAGGACTCCACACTTATGATACAACACTTTGTGCGAGGGCTTAATGCTCGTACCATGGGGAAAGTAAAGCTCTTTGAGCCTACGACCCTATGAGCTGCGGTCATTAAGGTCACTCTTGTAGAGGCTAATTTGACCTTAGGTCATGGTGGTGGTCAGTTCAGTGCTCCTACAGATGGTGCATCAGGTTATGGGGTTAGAGGTAATCAGTCTCGAGGAGCTGAGAAATTCAAGGAACCCCCTATCTTCTTTGCGGGTATTCAAAACTTGCAGCAGAAGGTGTCTTCTTCACCTAGTCAGAGCAGTGGTACTCGCTCTAGGGATTCTCATGGTGGTCCGCATGCTAGGTGCAATCAGTTTAGTCAGCTTGCACAGAGCACACAATAGAGTGTCAGTAGAGGTATTTTTTAGCAATCTAGTGCACCTTCAGTTAGAGGAGGTGGTAGTAGGAAAGGAAAGAATCTTTTATAGTCCACGATACCAGCCATATGTTTTTTGGTCTACATATGGTGACATCAATATGAGACTACCCCATACTCCTTGCGGGAGGGACCTAACTGTGCTAAAAATGAGGTGTACACACCCTACCCCCCAGTGGGAATTGAACTTGTGACCTCTCTTTCAAGAGTACAAGTTCTCCACCAGTAGAGGGGCTTGTTTCACATGTGGGCAGTTTGGGCATATTGCAGTGAATTATCCACAGCTTGCTTCTTAGTTTTCAGAATAGAGACCGGTGACATCCGAACCTACAGTTGGGAATGTAAGTAGATCTCATGGAGTATATGTAGCCTTTGATCATCATCCTCTAGTGTATCATCCTCCTATGAGTGAGTCTGTGGGTAGAGGACCTACAGCTGATTTTCAGGTTCCTATAGCAGGGAATGACCCTCTGTGATTGAACCAAAGAGAAGGGAAGGGTCCTATGGGATCTGCACATTGAGTCTTATGTGACTCAGTAGGGTGCTTCATGATTATGGGAGTTATATCCCTACTTTTTTCATGCTTCCAAGAGTAAGCCTAATCCTAGGGGGGTGGATTTAATACCCACTCCTAGTTTGCTTTCAGTATTTGATGTCATACTCTTTTAGGCTATTATTTCAGTTGATTGGCCAGATTCTTTTAGGCTGCATTTCATGTGAGCTGTTATTATATCATTTGATGGTGATTCTTGATTATGATGTTTATGGATTTATCATATGCATAGATAGATGTAATGATATTAGTATGATGATTATTATATGTTGATTCCAGATTATGATGTATTTACCCCATACTTGCATGTGTATGGTCATCATATATGTTGATGTACTTGTTGGTGTGTTTGTTGTGGTAGAGGATGAAGATGTAGTTACTTGCTTTACGAGATCCACATGTTCGAACGATCTCTATCATTGTTTGTGATATCATATTGGATGTACATGCATGTTCTTTTGATGGCAGGTTTGCATGTACAGGGCATCATCTTCCCTGAATTGGCAGGAGTGAGTGTGCCCATATATTCATCTCAATGGTAAAGAGGGGAGGTAACATACAGATCCAAAACCCTAAACTAAGCCTATTTTCCTAAGTATTGGATGAGTATCAATTTGACTACCCTACCCGGATTCATCTAGTTGACATGAATTTGTAGATCCTATCCTTTTGTGTGTATGGGTTGATTTTGAGTGATTTTAGTTGAGTGTTGTGATATTGTGTGATTTATCATGTATTTATGAAATTGATTATTGTGGGAATTAATTATTAAATATAGAGTATTTAATTAATTGAAAATTAATTAAATACCTATGTTTAATTGGGAAATTAATTATATTGAAATTATTGAATATTGGAATTTAATTGAATATTTAAATTGAAATTTGAGTTATATTTAGCCTTTATGCTTTATTAAATAATTAAATATTTAATTGCATGGATAAATGTGCTTTAAATATTTAATCCATTTAATATATATTTTAATTAATTACATGTGCAAGATATTATTGAAAATTAAGTTTGAATTCAAAATGCAAATTGGTTTAATAAGTCAAAGTTGAGTTGTGCAAGTAAATAGCTATTTTTAATTAATAAATGAGATTTTCTGTCAAACTTGGAGGTGGAGTTAACTAAGTTAACTCAAGTGTCTATTTTCGGAGGATTTGTTTGAAAGGTGGAAGTTGATTCCCTTTAGGGTAGTTGTCTTCTCATTCTCTCATAATAGGTTTTTGGTGAAGGTATTTTGGAGAGAAGAATTTTTGGAGAGCATTTTTGTGTATTCTTGTTGTCTTGCTATTTTGTGAATTTGGTGTGCGCTTGGAGGCTTGAGAATTTGTGGAGATCTTGACTTGGGAGGCTTCGTGGTTCCAGATTTGCATTCAAAATTGGATTCCGAGGCTTCGAGATTCTCCGTCTTCTCACAAAACTTCTTTGTCAAATTTTTGGTGGATTTGAGGTAGGGTTTGAGAAAAACCCCTTTGTGATTTCAGTGCGTGTATTTTATGTTTTCCATGTGTTTGGTTTATTTGCATTTCTTAAATAGGTCTATTTGTGCTTTTGCTTTAAATGGATATCTTAGAAAATCCTAGATCTATGTTTTTTAGAAAAAATATAAATTTGGCATAGTAATGTTATGCTGCCAAAATTTGGAGGAAAAATATGCTTGGGAAGACCTAGAAATTGAGAAAATTAATCCCCCTGTAGTAGAGACTATAATAGCAAATAAATATTTTCTTAGAAAATTTATTCTCATTGAAAAATTTAATTATTTCAAAAAATGATATTCTCTGGAAAAATATAGACTTTAAAAAAAAATCACCAGTAAAAAAAAAAAATCCTAGGTGAAGACAAAAATGAGAAAAGACAAAAAAAATACCTAATAGGAAAAGTCCTATTCATCTTTCCGTTTCCGAAAATGATTTAAAAAAATAAAATAAAATATCTTTGTTTTAAAAGAAAAAAAATGAAATTGAATTCATTTGGAAAATTTAGCAAAAAAAAATAAAATTTGGGAATGGTGGGGCGCCGGGCCACATAGGTCTTGGTCTGCCAGCGGTCACTGTCGCATGGTAAATTAAGAGGGGGGCCCGTGGGGGTCCCGCTCGCCCCCAAAATAAATTTGCAATTTGTTTTTTTTTTAATTTTAAAATTTGTTTGTTTTAATATTTACTTTTATTATTAAATTTTTTTATTATATATGTTATTTTTAAATAATGTTTTATAATATTAATTTTTAATTAATAATTAATAATTAATTTAAAATGTTATATAGTTAATTTAATTTAATGTATTTAATGTTATTTAAATTAGTTTAATTAGATGCTATTTAAAATTCATTTATTTAGTTTTGATTAAAATTTAATTTAGATAATATTAATATTTTAAATTAAGTTGATTTTAAGGCTAATTTTGTACCTGATTAATTAAATTGGTTTTAAACTAGGTGTTTAAGATTAATTTAAGTGATTACTTATATTTATTTTAACATTTAAACTAGTTATCTTAATTGATGGAAAAATTAGTTTAAATTATATGATTTATTAGTTAATTAATTAATTTTACAATGATGTTATAATAGTAGATTAATTAGGCTAGTAAATAACATATCTAGTCCTGATTTGAGATAAATTTAGGCAAGGAGATTCTATTGATTTAGTATTATGCACGTCAAAGTTCTAAATCAATTAATTTAGTTAACTTAAAATTAACCACTGAATCCTAGTCTTTTAGAGATAATTGTTTTAAAATGGAATCTATTTCTATCATTGCTAAGTGTAGATGTGTAAGAACTTGTCAATTGTGCATGATGTAGTGATGTTACATTTCTTATGTATCTATTTCCATGCATCGGGTATCTGAGTTTTTAGATTACCCTAGAATGTATACAGAGGCTGGGAGGGGTATTCTACAGTTATGACTATGTTATGGCATGTGTGCTTTGTGTAATTACCCTAAACTAACCATGTAAACCCTTCGATTATATTATCTGAATATGTACCTCTTTGTGACCGTTCCTGTTATGTCTGGATATTGGATTAGGTATACTTGGGTTTTGACCTATGCTAGATCTAGGTAGGATCTGTGAGCCTAGGGTAGGTTAACTATATGTGTAGTAGGGGGTGGCTTACAATAACTTCTGTGTCCGTAAGTGACTACTTGGATTTCTTATTGTAAGTAGAATTAATAAGTGATAATTTACTGTATAACTGAGAGATCTTAAAATGAAATAATAAGATGTGTTTCCTCACCCATGCTTGAGTGCTAGTAAAGACTGAGATGGAGGATGAGATGATGCCTTCCCCCTTGCGAGGTGCGGGTTCTAGCATATTTAGTGGCCTTGTCAATTTGAGAGGTCGTTGATGGCCATGTATGGTCACTTGAGTGCCAGGATCCATTGGGATTTCTAGGATAAAACTTAAGGGTTAGATGTACATGATGACACCTTCCTTTACATAGTCTAGATTTCTTACAGATGTCAGTTGCCTTTGGATTAGTGAGTCTTATATTTCATGATGTATAGTACACCTAGATTAGAGAGCTATTAGGATCCCTTGCTTAGCGGTTACTTCCTTATTGGTTTTGGATATCTGAGTGGGGTCTGTTGTTATCTTCTCAGCATGGTGGGGTGGACTTTTGTGGTTCCACACGGACGGGTGGTAGTGATTCTTTACCCATTGATATTCGACATCCATGTTCCAGTGCTTGATGGTTCTTATGCAGATGAGCTCCTTATGATTTTTTACTTGTGATTATGTATTTATCATTTATTATTGTAAATCTTGTATTAGAGTATCACATGTGATACCTAATCTCGATACTGTATATTATGTAGATTAGAGTGATTACCACATACCCTGTGACATGTGCAATGGATGTGATTTTATGGTGGTTTCATGGTTATCCGTAAGGTTTAAAATATGGTTTTGTAAGTTGTATTTGTTGCATCTATTTAAATGGAATCTTTTGTTATGTTGTTAGTTGTGTTTCTCTTTACGTAACTCAATGTCATGGAACCTTTGAGTTTTGTGATTTATGTGATTGTATGACATGTGTATAAATTGTATTTTCTTCTACATTAATGTGTGTCTCTTTATGTAAAGTTTACAAAAAAATTATTCAGCAAACATAGTATCATGTTCTTGGTTAATCTCTCTTGGGTTCCCTGGCGGGGCATTACAATCATTTTAAGGCACTTGTGTAGATTTTAGTCTTCTCTACCTGATCTTTATTCCTTTTTTCTTGAACATTCTCTAGTTTTGAGGCTTCTTTAGTCCTTCACTAGGCTTCATCTCTTTTCGGAGTAGGGATTTTCCTATGTGGTTTTCTCTTTTTCTCCTCTTTACAGAGATTTTTTGTAGTTGGGTACCTATTCAGGCCTTGTTGTCGGGACCCATTTTCCTACTTTCAGTAGTTGTTTCTAGGTTTTTAGCTTCTCCCTAATTTTATCTTAAGGGGGGGTGTTAGAGTAAAATGTTATTTTCACTTATTAATTAAATCATTATTGATTTAAATATTAAGTCACATTTTCTCTTATTAATTAAATTACCATTGATTTAATTATTAAGTCACTTTTAATCTCTAGTTCACTTAAGCTAAACTTTAGGCATATAATTAATTCTATTATTAATTATTATCATGCAACCTAGGTTTCTCCACCTTCTAGTGTTCGATCTCCTTTATAAGGATTGATCTCTTTGTAATTATTAATTCTTTTGTAATCCCATCTATTCTATCTCTGAATGAATATTTCATCTTTCAAATCATTATGAGTTGTGTCTCCATTCTTTGCTTTTGTGATAGGTGTTTTGCATATAGTGGATCTTGGTGATTTAATTCTTCAAATTCTAACAACATTCACTATTCATGGAAAATTTAATGTGATATTTCAATAAAATAGGAATTTTTCATGTCACTTGTTTACATTGTGAAAGAGAAATTTTAAAGTGAAGGTAGCGAACGTAAACATGGGTTTCTACTATGACCAGATAAGGTATTCCTTTGTGCTCATATTTATCTATATTTATTTACCATGGCTGCTCCTTTTATGCCTTCTACTCCCATCCTTTTTGATGCTTCTATTGAACAGAGACCAGAATTTAAGATGTTTCAAAACATCTCAATTGAAAATTATAAAATTGGGTGTTTAATGAGGATTCAACATAGTGTGATTCCTTTAGATGTCTAAATCCATCTTCATTTTAAAATGGATTAGTTTGATCACTCTAAGCTAATAGACTTATGGGAAAAGGAATTATCTAAAAATAAATTGGAAGTTAAGCCAAATTATAAGGTTTCGGTTGAGAAGAAGCTGGATATGTGGAATAAGTTCCCAAATTTCTATCATGACAACAAATGGGTCAGAATGGTCATTAGTAGATTCCATGACTCCTTCCTATGGATAAATGAGTCACACCTAATTATAAAATAGGTAGCCAAGAATATCATTGGATTAAGTGATGTTGGAATTGTGTCCAAAATGAAGTCTATTAAAACTAAGGATATCAAGAAACTCACTAAGGTGGTTCATGACGGTAGGTCCTTGGTGGTTCATACTATTAAAAACTCTATCCTAAAATTTGCAACTCAAGTAATTGGGAATAAGGTTTATTAATCCAACCAAGAGAACTCCTTCTCTGCTACTATGATGTACACAAATTATGACATGGTGAGTAATGGTGCAGACTATTGTCTTGTGTGATCTTATCAAGGAACAATTCATTGACAATCTCGAACTATGCAAAATAAGTAAAAAAAAAATGTATCATTCTATTTTGGAACCCTTGCATCATGTCTATTATTTTATTTCATGAATACCATGCCTATTTAAGGCCCAATCATATGTTTAGATGAGAAAAAAATAGCACATCAATTCGTAGAATGAGTGAGAAGGTATAAGAGTATCACTCAGCAAGAAAATGACTTAACTTTTTTCTTTTATGGGTTATAGTTCACTGTGCACAATAGGGATAGGATCTCTTGGTTGAAAAGAATAATAATGATATCACTTTTATTGTCACTGTAGACAAATGCATAATGGAGGATGTTGTACCTAGAACATAGTGGGTTCTAGAACTTTGGTAATGAAATCTCTAAAGAAATGGTTGAAACTTATGCAAAGATTCTCTTTGACAACCCTATTGACACTTCCAAGAAATGGTACGGGAATGCAGAAGAAAAATCAAATAAAATTCACAAAGAATAGGAATAAAAAGAGGTTAGGAAGAATGGTAAGAAGTTAAAAAAGGTAGTTTATGTGAAAGGGGGTCTAACAGAGGAAGATCTTGTTTCTTTGTAGAGAGTCACTCAAAGTACTTCCATAGTTGCAAAGGATATTCCTCTAGTAGTCAAAATTGAGAAGCATGATAAAGAAATCCCATTTAGAAAAAGGAAGAATGCACTTCCTGGTGCTACACCATACAAAAGGGAAAAAAATAGAAAAAAGACACCAAGGATGACACTGTTCTTGTTGTGTTAGAAGAAACATTTGATAAAGATCAGTCCCAGATTAAGGTCAGTGACAAGGAACCAGAAAAGAAATTGAAGGAGGAAAAAAAGGTAGACCTTGTTTCCTATGATGTAAATACTCTATTTGATATTATTACAAAAGGTATTTTAGAGGAGGTTTCTAGCTTATATATGTCTTCCACCTCAATAGGAAAATAAAATAGTACCCAAGCATTTTTATAATACTATGCCAAGTCAGATGTTGACTTAGACAAATTTTCCAAGAGTATTCCAGATAGTCTATATGTTGGTTTAAATCGTATCATGTGTGAAGCAATGAAATTAGATAAAGATATTGTAAATATGGCCATTACTAAAGTTCATGATCAAGTAAAATAGAAATATAGAGAAACCTTTGTTGCAATAACTTGAGATCAAATAGGAAGGATAATGGAATGAATACACATCTTTTGGATGACAAGAGTTTTGTGCTTAAGATGAAAGCGGATATAATCACTGAACTAATAAGTATGGTAGGAACATTGAGTATGCTTTCTGGTGATGATATTCTTATGAATGGGCACCATGGGATTCTAGAGGTGCACTTTGGATTCGGGTGCACTGAACTAATATGTATTATAGGAAGACCTAGTTAGAGATGGTTTACTAATCCACATGTTACTCAAGAGGTAGGTTCTTGGGGAGTGTATCTAGATATTACTATAGTGTGGTCTATCTTCCTAGGGATGGATCTAGTGACATGGGTAGGTAGGTAATATGTGAAGGATATCAGGATGATGTTATAGTATGCATCTTGGTGGGTATATCATAGTCCCATTATATTGACCATCCCAGGTCAGATAGTATAGGATGAGAAGGCTAGGGGTGAGGATATGGAGGTGGATAAAGATGAAGGAGATCCTTATGATGACAATAGAGATGAGGGTGGATATAAACCTAGATCAGAGACATCAATAGAAAATGAATCTTAGGCCAAGAGACAAATAGCTCCATGGATAGGGGCAACTAGGATATAGGGGGATGTACTAGCACCATAGGTAGAGAATCCATATCTATAACCAATAGAGGGATGGGTAGAGGGTCAGGATGCATAATGGGAGGATAAGATATAGGTTACACAGGTATAATATTAGGAAATATGTCCATAGATATAGGGATAGATACTAGAGGAGAGAGGAAGGTGCAATACAAGACCTAGGACACAACCTGTAGACACATGAACAATACCCTAGGAAGAGATGGACAAGGCACATGTGTTGGCAGTAAACCAGAATTAATCATGGGATTTGTGATATGGTTTAACAACCTCTTGTGTCTTCTATAAGTCTAGTGGTTGTATAGGGCATTAAGAGGTCAATCTTTTGGTGCAATGACAACCACTACTTGTAACAAGTGGTATCAGAGTTTGGTCACAGGTTCAAATCATGTAGGCCACAACGAGTGACACTGGGAGGGGGATTGTTGGCAGTGGGCCAATATCCCTTGTAGTATTTATGACATGGTTTAATAACCACATGTGTCTTCTATAAATCTAGTGGTTCTATCAAGCATTAATAGGTCGATATTTTGGTGCAACAACAACCACTACTTGTAACAACATGCAACTAGGGATGTTATGTCACAAGATAGGGATGAGGCTAGGGAGAAGACTACAATATTAGAGCTAGAGAGAGATATATCATAGGAAGAGTGACGTAGCTCATTGATTAAGTTGGAAAGTGTATAGGGAGAGAGAGATACAAAGAGGGAATGGGTTAATAGTCTACAGATGACCCTAACCACTATTTAGGTCGAGAGTGATGCTGGGAGGACATGAGATGAAGACATACATAGGTCTCTTCATACAATTCTTTGGGAGGGTGGAGGTAGAGCTCAGTGGAAAGGGATGTTGAGGGATGGGTGGATCTAGGTGTAGGGGCTTATGATGTCAAGCTTAACAAGGCCAAACACAAGATCACTCAATTGAGGGCCATATTATAGGAGGCTGAGGCAACTGTAGCTCAGTACATGATATAGAGAGTTATCTTGGAAGATTTTGACTCCCATGTAATTTTTACAAGGGATGACTAAATCCATGAGAGCTCATAGAGTATTTACAAGGGATGACTAAATCCATTAGAGCCTAGTGGGGTTTAGAGCTCCATCCTTTATAGAGAGTACCTAGATTGAGAGGGGAGACTCAGTGGCATTAGGTGGTTCAGTTGGCATGTGAGATCTTAGGGAACCTAGAGGAGATGAGGCTTAGGGTGGTGAGGCCAGGCCCATAGATTCAACCATAGGAAACATGGGTTAGTCCCTTCCCCAGATACCATGGAAAAACATTTTTCACAACTATGTATGCATGAGATATATTTTGGCAGATACTACATTTATATACTCATTATAATGGACTTATGATGGATTGTGGACTCTTATGATGGAAATTTAATATTATGATGGTGGACATCTATGATTATAATGATGGATGATAGTGGTTATTTATGTTATTTTTGAATGTGTATGCATGTATGTAGTCATGATTATGCATGATTATGATGGTACTATATACATGATGGATTGACACTTGTGATGCAGGATGCATTAGATGACATGATAACATATGCATGATGTAGGATGATGAAAATATATGTGATGCTAACATGTTTGTGATGCAGGTGCTTATGCATGTATGCTATAATTATGGACTTGATGATATGTAGAATGTATGATTACATATTGATGATGTACTAACAGATTTATTATATAGGCGAGTATGACATGGATTATGAGTTATATGCATATATATGCAGTGTATATATTAATGAGATGATTTCATGTAATGAGAATATGACATGTGAAAATGGGTAATAATGTGAGATGGATATATTTATGGATATACAGATATATATGGATGTATATGATGGGTAAATAGATGTGTATATGTAATGATATAATAGATAATAACGGGTTAATGAAAGGTAAAAAAAATGAATCTAAATGCAATATGTAAAAAATCTAGATGTAGCCATACGAATGTAATGAAAGTGAATGCAAATATAAATGAATAAATATAATGAGATGATAATATGAATGCAAATGACAAGATGGAAAATAAAGCTAAATTGATAGGTATAATTCAATCAATAAATGGAGAAATGCACACTAAAGATCCTAATAGGAATGAACAGGAATGATTATGCCAAATAATACAATAATTGTAATAAATGAAAATGGGCTATGCAATGTGATGACATGAACAAAAATGAATGTAATAATGCAATACCATGAATGCAACTAAATGAGCATAGCAATATAATGACACCGATGAAATGAAATGAAAAAAAAAAGACCTAATTATCCAATGACATTAAGGAAACTAAATGAAATATACTAAAATGAATGATAAATTAACTAAATGTGATGTACTGAAATGGATATGCTAATGGAAATAAGGTTGACTCCAATTTGATGAAAGGCACTAAAATCAAATTCACCTATATGCAATAGTTTTGTGGTTGTCATAGCATATGGTAGGGACATGGGAAGAGATGGTAGGGAGTAAATAGGATCCTAACTAAATGAAATTATAGGTGGAATGCGATGGATATGAAACTAAAACTAGAATAAGGATTGGGGATATTGTTGTGTGAAATGTGGAGAGCATATCCTAGTTTTGATTTTGCAGGAAGAGTTATGCACCACATGCTATAAAAGTGAGGGTGACAAAGTTCCTTTTTTTTGGACTATACTCTCAAATAGAAAAGGTTATTTTAGTGCATACATGATTATAATAAACATGGTCATAACCTATGTAGTGTGACAATCATGGGTAAAATTCTAATACACTCAAGCCCTTGGAAGGGACTTGGTGGGAATATAAAAAGAGTATACCCAAAGTAAACACATACATAACCATGATTTAATAACAAACATTTAGGATCATGACTAAACAACCAACAAACATGACACATCAAAAAAAAACTATGCCCCATTGTATGCCTATCAAGAAACACTAAGATGTGAGTAGATTAAGTAAATCTCAAATAGGCATAAGAATTGTGCACAAAATATAAAAGAAACTCAAATAGACCTCATAAAAAAGTGGTCATTCATCCCACATTTATTTCCATAAATAGTGATCATAAGAGGATTCAATAGTGATGATTACTAGTCTTGGGAAGGATTCATCCCTAAGGGAGAGGATTAATGATATAGACCGTGACAAAATATGGGCAATAGATGTGGGAATGAATTGTCAACCATAAAAAAGATCACATGACTTGATTTGATGTGAGCCATGCAGAGTGAATGTTTTTCATGTGCGCAAGTCAAATCTTAGAATACTAGGGGAGGGGGGTATAAGCTCAGTTTAATGGGATGAAAAGTTTAGTATGCTAGAAAAAGGGTTAGTCTGATGGGATGTTGGTAGATTCTTATTGTAAACATAGGTAGATCAATACTCATCATCATATGCAAGGTAACAAAATGATAGTTAAATGCATGAGATGGTGATGGGAACAAAAGGTGGAGGGCTAATGTAGGATCACAAAATAGATATGGAAGAGATGGAGGATATGGGTAAAAGATAGCAGTAAAGTATGAAACGGGAAAGCCATGAATGGGGGTGATTGGAAATGGGTGGTAAGTGATAGGTGGGTTAGTGTGGATGACAAGATAACCAATTAGATGATAGATCTAGTTGCTACACATGGTGCCTAAGATATTTTTCACCACGGTACTTATCCATAGAGACACCAAAGGTTTTTTCATTAATAGAAAAAATTATTTCTCTTTACTATTTTTGTATTTTTTATTATTCTTATTTTTCATTTTTTTAATTTTTTTAATTTTTTGATATTTAAAAGTTAGGATTCCTAGACGAGCTATGCGCAGAATCATTTGAGCTATATAATATCCATAGGGTTAGGAGAGAAAATCCTTCTAGTGTAGAAATTTGATATTCTCTTGACCCATATTTGGCACTGATGACATAAGGGCCCAACTATTTAGGTGTAAACTTTACTTTTCCTTCATGACTCGAGAGATTCTTCTAATTCTGCATAAGGACTAGATTTCCAACTTAAAATTATCAGGTATTGATATTATTTTTATACTATAGACATACGTGATTTTGACATATGTGTATATTGTTTAAGGTGTTAACATTCCTCTCTGTCGATGGGACTTTGTGACGGCCTCTTGAACAGGGGAGAGATGAGTTGTCACCGAATACCAGAGTATTTACCAACTTTTCCTGTAGAGGCTTACCAGAGAGAGGAATCTCTAGACCTCCAAGAACCTGGTTATTGGGTCATGATGGTGTGGGCTTTGCTTAGTTGGACAAGTGACTATTTTTTTTGAGGGGATAGCTGGTTTTGACTCATCGACCTCTAAAACTTTGAGAATAATGGATTTCCTGCAAGCATAATTTATATCTGACAAACAAAATCAAAAAAGATAGGATAGGGTTAGTATAGATCTCTAACTATATCCATAATACATGTTCTCTTAGCATCAATAAAGTTCCAGATGAAAATAAATAATAGATACTAAACATACGTATAACCTTCAATCACACATATATCAGTAGCAAGGTAAAGTATTTCATTAAATAATTACAAAACTGGAACAAAGGACATAAGGAAGCATACAACATGAGAACCATTTTGCTAACTCTGGGATAAAAAACAACACAAAGCGTAGTACTGAATGGTTTTCCTCATTCTTTCATTAACTTCAAATCTAGCATCACTGGTGTTTACACTAGTGGCCCCAAGGGATCATTAATCTACTCTAAACTTTAAAAGACAAGATTGCTAAAAAGATTGAGAGCTTGTATTGCTAGTGGATAGCTATGTAATGCCCCGCTAGGGAACCTAGGAGAACTAACCTAAACATGACACTAAGTTTACAGAATAATTTTTTTCTTAAATGTTTACAAACAATATTGATAATAATGTGGAAGCAATACAATGAAGTACATGACATACACATAAGTACAACACAACATAGATAACATTTCTCTAGGGTTCCTTGACATAGAATTACTTAAACATAATAATCTATGAAAACAATTATAAAGGACTAACATAAAGGATACATCAACCGAATCCAATAACATACATCTCAATAATAAAAGATTACATATACATCTGATACTAAAGGTATACAACCAAATCAACATCCACTGCACAAGTCGCAAGGTATGTAATAATACATAATAAAACAATACAATGCATTCTCCAAAGGATGATAAGCAATATCCACACATGGTACAAGTACACAACTCATGTAACTAAACAAGTCTCCAAAAGACTAGAAGATGAAACTGCAACAAGGAACATACAAGCATGAAGAAGAATCTATTGGAATCTCAATGGTAATAAGAACCACTACCACCCGACCGCGTGGAACCAAAGGTCCACTCCCACCGTACTAAGGAGATAGTAATAGGCCCACTCGCACGAGGTATACAAAAAGAAGAGAACATCAAGATATACATGACATCATACTCAAATGCATAGGAAGACCCTATAAGTTCACTAAACCATAATAAGGAACACTAAAAAATACCAGAGGTAACCAACTCACGTAGGATAACCTAAGCTATATACAGGGAAGTGTCATCACATAAGCCTAACCTTGAAGGTAACCCTAGTATTACCTCTTGACTCTGGCCTCCAAGTGACACTATGTGGCTCAGTAATCATTTCGTGAAGACAAGGATCCCAACTCCTATACTATTATGCGACAACACTCAAGGCATGGGTAGAGACTTAGACATCTTATTAGTTCATTTTAAACCCCTTTAATGTTTCACATTATCACTTATTAAGTAACTTGCCAATGGGTTTACCTAGTAACCGCTTAGAGTCCTGGACCCCCATTGCAAGCCACTTCCCCACTATACACTTAGTTAACCTACCTAGGCTCAACAAATCATGAAGGTAATACATAACTCTCAAATTGCATCCTGATCATACAAGAGCACATTGGTTCTCAAATAACCACAACAACAACAATACTCTCACAAGATCATAAAGCACATTATACTAAATCAGATTGGGTATAATAAATTAGGATCATGACATCATCACAAAACACGAACTAACATCACATAAGATACCATGCAAAAATTACAACCCCAAAACCTCTGGATTTATGTCCTAAGAGTCATCTAGCCCAACAGATACCCGAAACATGATAACATAGAAGAATATACAATTTATTTAATCACGTACCCAAAACACATCATGGTGAAATCAATTCATATTCATAATACATTAAAGCAATATCAGTGTTAACGTAAGGACAAACAAATTTATAACATCCTAGTTATGCAAAATCATTTATCCATTAAAATTAATAACAAAATTATAATTAAATCTCAAACAAAGGTACACACTAAATCCACTATAGATTAATTTATAAAATCCATCTATATAAATTAACCTAATTAAATAATTACTAATTTTGACTATAATCACATAAATTACGCAAGAATAGGTGTAATATTATTATCTGACAATAATAATAATTGTCCCCTAATATACTGTTATCACTTTATTTACACCATGTATTCTAAAAAAAACATCTATTAAAAATACATGCCTAACATAATAAAAATCACTTAAAGTACACTCTAAATTAATTGATCAATAATAATTCAATTATTAAAATAAAACCCTCTTTTATCTACTAATTAACAATAATATTAATTAATAATAAAAGAATAAATCCCAATTTACACATTTATAAAAAAATTAAATCAAAATACAATTTAATTAAAAATAAATTTATTTAAAACTAAGTTTTAAATTAATAAATAAATAAATAAACTAAATTAAAAACAAAAAAATAAATAAAACAAAACATTATTGTGATTTAAATATTTAATTTATTTAATAAAGTATAAAAACATATTTACTCTAATTTTCAATTAAATATTAATATTCAATAATTGCACTTTTAATTAACTTTTCAATTAAACATAGGTACTTAATTTAATTTTCAATTAATTAAATACCTTATATTTAATAATTAATTCCAATAATATTCAATTAAATAAATAACATGATCAATCACACCAATAATCAAATCAAGCACCTGAAATGGAACACAAGCAAAATCAAACATGCTCAAGGAAAGGGGTACTCGAATTCCTGTCAACTAGACGAATTTGGTAGGGTAGTCAATCGGATACTTGTCCATTACTTAAGACAATTGGGTTTAGGGTAGGATTTGGACCTGAATACTATCTCCCCTCTCTTACCATTGAGATATTGCGATAGGGTACGCTCACTCCTACCAACTCAGAGAAGACGTAGCCCGGTACCTGCAAACTTGTCATCACAAAGACGAACATACATGCATATATAATATGGCAAACAATGGTTGAGACTAGGCTATTTTTTGGATCTCGCCGAAGCAAGTAATTATGACTCTGTCCCATACCATACCAAGCACATCAAACAATAATGCAAAACATACAATGATCCTTGTGCATATAAATCTAGGGTCAATATTGTTAGAAAACCATAATCAAAATGAAATCCTAATATATACATAAGCATCATTAAATAACCATAAATCACATATACATAAAAGATATAAAATAATAACAATGGATCAATAACATACTGAAATGTAATGTATAAATATCATCTAAACCATCTTAATAAATCCACACATACACGAAAAAGGCTTAAAAGAGTTCGGCATCCAAAACTGAAAAGCAAACTAAGAGGTGGGTATTACAAGCTAAACCATCAATTTTCCAACCCTTGGAAAGGTATCAGACTTCGTATTTATAGAAAACTCTAACTATCTAAGGGACTATCCCTACACTAGCTATTTACATTGTATTATAATATTTACAGCTGGTACTACCTGCGTTCTTTGAATTTTCTTGATATAATACAATCATTTGAGAAGAAAAGAGAGGAAAGAAAGAAAGAGGCTCTAGGAAAACCGCCATTGGAAAAAGAATCCTTGTACTTGTAGATGTGATGGAGATTCCCTAAGTGACCTAGGCCATATGCCCTCATTAATGCTCTTCTGAACTTTGATGATCAGGCAGGCCCCCATATGCCAGATATTAAATGCTACAGCGGCCTTTGAATTTTTTATATGCCTCCAGAATTTGGAGTATGCCATCTTCTTCTACATCCTTTAGGAATCAACGATCAAAGGATCTTTCAAGGTGGACGTCAGTGTCCCCAAACTTATCTTTTAATTCTACAACTATATTGTCTACATCATGGGACTTGAGAAACATCTGGGAGAGTTCTGCCATCGTAGTGCTATTGAAATCTCCCTCAGATCAGAATTGAACCTCGGTCACTTCATTGAAATTTCCAAGTATAGAATCGATGCGAGTATAAGTCATAGGTTTGAGAGGATCAACCAATGAAATCTCCTGGATGAGGGCAACGTATTGGTCCAATGGAGCCCAAACCATCTGCAGTTGTTTTCCCAACACCCCTACCAATTGCTTGTTGGTTTTGACTTTGAATGCAATTCTAGAGTATTGAGTCTGGAGGAACCCATATGACTCATCCCCTAGAATACCTATATCGACTAACTTGTCTTCATAGAGATTCAAAATCTCTACTAAGGTATCCCAAAATTCTTCAAATTTCTCAATCTCTCCTTGCAACTGAAGGATGGTGGCCTCTATCCACTTCGTGGTGTCATTTTCCTGGAAGAAGTCTAGGAGAGATTCAAACAAAAAACTTCTTATGGTGCCAATCCATTGGGCCATCCATTCATCGACCACTAGCTCCTTCTTTTTCATAACCCTCAATGCATCAACACCACCTTGAGGGAGTGGCATTCCAAAAGCTGAAGGTCTGGGTGCTTCAGAAGAAAGGGGGCGTACTAACTCTGTTAGGAGTTTGAAAATATTGGAGTTGGTTGCCTTCAAATCCTTTACCTTCTGAGATTTCTTCTCATACTAGGTCTGAATTTTTTGGCTTGCTTCATTTAGGAGGTCCAAATCCCCCTGCTTAATCTTATTTTCCTACTGGAGGGGTGGAAATTATTTCCATAACATTACCATCTGGGGCCCTTTGAGTGATCTAAAGGGTATGAGCCCTCTTGGGCTTCTTAGGAACTTGGCTCTCGGCCAACATTTTGGCAAGTGATAGTGGCGTTGTGATAGTAGTTGGAGCTTTTATTTGCTTATCATTTTCCCTGAACTTGGATTTCCTTTGGGGTTTAGTTTAAGTTCCTGATGCAGAGGCTAGTGGTCTTCAATCAATCTTTATAGGAAAATTTCAAATTCCTCCTTTGTGTTATAGCAACACTCATTGTCTTCCTCATAAATGGATCAACCCAAGCACCCAACCCTCTTTCAAGACCTATAAATGGTCATTCCTCCTTCATTGTCTACCAACTCTTCCACTAGACTCCACATACTTAATACAATACCATCATCACTGATCATTCAAACTTTGGTCCTCTTTCATTGACTTATGACTGTCCTCATACAATCCTTCAACACACCCTTCTAGAGACTCTTGACTTGAAACTTATTCCTTGTTTGTGGATCCCCCTGCACCCTATCAACATGGAGAATAATTTGAACAACCCAAAGAATCCCTAGGCTCTATTTACTATCCCTTTTCCCAACATTTCATCACCCATTAACCACTCTTAACAAAAACCCAAACAAATTACCTTCTTACTGTCTTCTTTGACATACCCATAGTGAGAGATCCCTAACTTTTGACAAACACATTATTTTGAAAATCCCTCCAGTGAGGATGTGATAAATTAGGTTCCCTAAAACATACCCAAATTATAGAAAGATCCAACGGTTAAATTTTGCGATATTTTCCCCGTACTGGGACTGTATTTCTGAGACAGTCATACCCTTCTTCTTGTGACTATACAGTCATCTTTATGGCTTCAAATCACGTTCCAAATATTGCATGAGACCTTGAAACCCCATGGGGAAGTTAGTTTACACCATCTCCTTCATCCCTATCCAAGAGAGGAGGTTATTCATGTGTAAAAAATAAAAGGAATCACATTTTGTATGTTCACTGCTTTCCCTAACGAGGGTTTGAGCCAGTTTTAATCAAATGAGGATAGATTTTTCTATACTCAATCAAATGAACTCCTTAAAAGCCCAAGTTACTCTAGATTTAGACTATTAACATGTAAAAATAGAAAAGTTTCAAAATACATCTTTTAAGCCCATTTTATCTGTATTCAAAGTTGACTGTTGCAGAAAAAGAAGATGAAAATACAAAACTCGAACACTTTTTTTTTTTTTTGCTTCCCAATCCTTCTCCAACTTTACATAATGCCTATGAAAGAAAATTATAGAGTTTTTTATAGCCTTTAAATCTTCATATAAAAGTTACAACTACTCAAATTCCTCTTATGACCATACAACTTCATATTTTTGTCTTTTTACAAGTTTTGAAAAGTTGCATTTTACAACTTTTACAACTTTTAGCCAATGACCTTCAAACTTTGTGTAGACACCTAAAAATGGATAGGCTTGCGACTTTACGTTAAAAATACTAATTTTCATCTATTAATTAATGGTTTTTTAATCGTTAGTTAATCATCTATTTTCCTCCAAATTCATTTACCACATCACCTAATCAAATTCTCAAAATTAATTAAATAATTAATTAACCTTAATTGATTAATTACCATTAATTAATTAATTAATTAAGTTCAATTTCCTATAGTTTAAATTCAAATATTTAAACTTACTAATTAAATTAATTTAATTTCATTCAATAAAGCAATTCTAAATCAAAAAGAATTCAATTATCTCACATGTTGAAAACTTTAATTAAATAAATGAATTAAATATTCATTTATCTTTAAAGAAATAACTCCAATCAGATCACATGGGTTACTCCACCCATCTCTTGAGTCCACATGGGTAACTTCACCCACCTCTTTAGTTCAAAAAGGTAACTAACTATTAGCTCTTCAGTCAACCAAACTCCTTTTCCTCTTTACCAATTAAAGAGGTGGAGTTTACTGATGGCTTCTCCAGTTCCTTTTAATCTCAACCGTTCATCTCCCTATCTCTGGGATTGATCTCAACCATTCATTTCATCCCAAATTCCTATATAATAAATCCTTCATAACCATTTGAAGGATCTAGGATTTCAAGCTCCCGTGCGCCATTACTATGTCAGTTTGGTTCTAGCATTCAAGTCATGTTACGATCACACATCTATTTCAATTATTGAATTCTCGACACTTCTCAAGTCATAGGCGTTGCCCACGCCAATACTGAGCATCGAAAACAACGTTTCAAATGGAGTAGAGAGAGACAATAGAAGCTTCAAGCACTTTGGGGTTTGCATTCATTTTTTTTCCTTTCTTTTCTTGTACATTTTATTTGTTACGTTTCAAGTTATTCATTTTAGTAGTTCTTGTGTGCTTGATTTATATCATTTGTAAAACATTTTCTACTAACCCTTGCCTTTGGAAAGCCTGGGAACCACAGATCACGATTGAGAGAGGCGTACATTTTGGTGAACCCGACATGAATCAAATAGCCTGATTATCTCTTGCACATGACAAATAGAATTGATCAACCATGGTCATATGCTGATAGACCTAAAATTTTCTATTTTTTTCGATATCTGTGTTATTTCGCAATTGCTAGTATTTTGCCACACTTGACGAAATTGTGCTGCAATCGACTGGTTTAAATACCATAACCAATTGTAGGTTTCCGCATTTGTTTTCTATTGTCTTCTGGGTCTCTGTCTTTCTACAATTTTCTGCAATTGATCCACTGGTACCGCAATTAGAAGATTTATACCGCAATTCACCGATCCAGATCATATTTGATTGTGCATTACCACAAGTGAAAGTGTTTTTTCGCAATTGCTATTTTTAGGCCGCAATCGCCTATTATTTACTGTAATTTCCTGTGCATTACCGCAATCACCTACACAATTGCTCATCAGGGCCAAATTCTTTATCTTGCTATCTGAAAATCTGATACTTTCTTTACTTTTCTGTAGGACGACGAGTTCCCGCGAACAGGAAGGGTAAGTTGGTGAGTATCATTCATTGTTTCAAAGTTACACATACTCTCATTTTTGCAAAAATCCTTTTGATACTAACTTGTTTAAACAAAGCAAATTAAAAGGAATTCACTTGTCAATTTGGGTTTAGAAAGAACAGTGTTTGTCAAACATCTCACATCTCACATTTCATATTCGGGCTTAAAATTGATGTGGGGACTAAAATTGAACAAGGCAGAAAATCTCTCAATTTGGGGCATTAAAATTGGACAAGCAATCAACACCTACTTTTGGGCTTAAAACTGAACACTTGTGCTTATATGGTGTTATAGCTTAGTTCACATTTCAAATTTTTGAAGCTTAATCAATTTACCTTGTGTCTTGAGTTTTGGGTGCACTTGCACAATATGTTAGATTAGACACCTTTACATTTTTTTTAGAAAGGCCTGTCTGGGGAATGCGCTTCTTCCTCAGAGAATGACCTTAAATCAATAATCCTTCTAATCGGTATATAAGAAAGGCGCAAACCAAAGTTCCATCTTATCTAGCCAAGCTCAGGCAAGGTGTGTTGGTGATAGTCTGGATCGGGTGAATATCCCTAAGGAGCTAGTGTAATCAACTAGGTTCTTAAGTGAGTCACACACATACAAATTGATTGGATAGATGCCACATACCCTTACTACAACCTTTTTAATTAGAGGCCAACCTAATTTACCTCTGAACAGGTGCCTTATTATAGTGCAAGGGGTTGCAAAATTTCCACCCAAGATTCCCAACATATGTGTCCCACGGTATTTGTGTAGTGAAAGAGATCTTCACTCCAGGACAACAATGCCTAGAAATAGAAAAAACATGAGCACCTACGTCATGGACCTTTGTGTCCTAGCAGTGTGACAATTGTTGTGTGAGCTAACGAACATTCAAGCATTGGGCCTATAACATTTTATTCTAAATCATTGACCTAGATTAATCTGACTGTTCATTGTTGAGACCTTGTGATAACCTTGCAACTTGAAAAAGTTGTAGAACATACACATTATCAGTCTTCATTCATCAAAAAATAGTTTCTATTGTGCTTGTTTCTTTGATCAGTTTTTAAAAACACAAAACAAACATCCAACTATCAAAATGAGTCAAACATGTTAAAGTATAGGGTTGTCAACATCAACTGTCTTGCAAATCAAAAGCCTTGTTCCTAAATATCAAAATTGTCAGACAGTGATACTTATCCTCTAGTCTTTTGAGACTGTTCCCCTTTTACCGCAATTGCTTGCATTTTGCCGCAATTGATGGAAGTCTACCACAGTTAACTTCTTTATTTTTGCAATCATCTTGTTTATTACCACAATTGGTGATAAACTACCGCAATCAACCATTTACTTTACCGCAAACAGTGGAGTTGTACCACAATTGACCAGAGATACATTATTCCTATTTTGACCTAAAAACCTTGAAAGAACTCTTCATTTGGTGTCCAAAACTAGTGTCTATCCCAGGAAAATGCAAAGAACATTGTGTGAATCTCTAAACATTAAAGATCATCCCTTCTCTAAAAAGCATGATTATTGTCAAAAACATTGTTAGTTCAAAAGATCAAACTTGAAATACCGTGATCTCATCATATCAAACATCATCATCTTTATCAAAGTGACATTGTCCAAGGAAAAGGTCGACAAATCTTATCTTTTTACATCATCACCACTTTGAGATCAAGATATATCAATATCTGTCCTTAGAATTACCCTTGTCTAAAACATAATTCAGACTTCCTTAGAAAGGATATTTTTCTTCGTTTACTTTATATCACTTGTTTTAGTTACAAAATCTAGACCACACTATGTCTCAAACACCTCATGGAGGGCCTTACACAGGGTAAAAGGCTAGAACGCAACTTGATGACTCATATATCAACAGATTCCCCGCTTGGGAAATAGAGAGAAAAGATGACCCTTTTGTAAACACCAGTTCTACTCTGTTCATTGAATAACCCCGTGGGCCGGCTCTTTTCCAAAATGTCACAGAAGAGGAACTAGAGGATATAGAGCAGGATTCTTATTCCACACAAGTAGTTGACGTTGTTGTAGAGAGGAATCCTGAATGATTTTTAGCCATGCTGATAAAGAAGGGAGTCAAACTCCATGCTAAATTTAGTGTATCAACCATATGGCCTGAAAACCCTCTCGTGGGTCAAAACACTACTCAGCCTCCTCAGATACTGCATATTATCTCTCAAATCTTCCCACCATTGGTATTACCCACATTGACATAGATGATACCCAGTAAAACCAATGGCACGAACCAGGCCAACACATTTTCCACTCAAAGCATGACAGGCTGGCAACTGAGTGCACATGTGGTTACTAGTATGCTCCCACCTTCGGTCACATGGCCGGGGCAATCAAGATCTCAAACTATGCCTTCCATCACACCAAACACCAACTGTTCTGAAACTATGCTGCTACTCCAGTCAATTCATACTAGTCTTGGGATCAACACCTCATGCCCATAGGGATCCATCTCTGTAGGTACAACTTACAATCAATGCCCACCCAAGTCTACACCATTTCCCATTCTAACATCAATCCAACCTCCACAACAACAACCCTAGCTTCAATTGCCACAAATTCAACTCCAGCAACAACAACCCCAGCTTCAATTACCTCAAATCAAACCCCAACAACAACCCCAACTTCAGTTGCCTCAAAACCAACCCCCGCAAAAACAACCCCAGCTTTAATTGCCTCAATTCCAACCTCAGCAACAACAACCCCAGCTTCAATCCCAACCTTAGCAGCATCAATATCAACCCCAGTTTCAATCACAACAACATTCGATCCCAACAACAAATGCATCAAAACCCTCCATGGGCTACTCATGTGCCCCCATTTCAAAATCACTTGATGGGAAATCAATATCAAGTCCCTAGGATGAAATCCTATGTTCCTACTCAAGGGACATAGAGGCGCAACCTCATACCCACTACAACATAGAGGAATGTCTTCACACATCAACCTCAATATCAAATGGACATGTTAATGCAACAAATGCAAACCCTTCAAACCCAAATGATGGATATGCAAAATTAGGGGCAAACTAAATCCTACACCATAGAGGATTTATACCCATACCCCTTTGACCATTCTCTCCACATGTCTCCATTCCCAAATCACGTCTTGGTATCGAAATTTGACAAATATAGGGCCAATACCAACCCTATTGAACATATCCGAGAGTTTTTTTCTAGTTGCATCAAAGTCACCCATGATGAGACATATTTAATGTGACTGTTCCCACAAAGCTTGGTTAGACCAGCAATGGAATGGTTCTCGCATTTACCTTATGGCATTCAGTCTTGGGGTGAACTACCTAAAAAGTTCATAGCTCACTTCCATCATAATATCGAGTGCAAGGTCAACATCAAGGACCTTTGTGATATCAAATAGAAGGATGGAGAGTCTTTTGTGAAGTTCCTACAAAGATGGAGGAATATAGCAAACCGCATAACATATGATGTGCCCGAACAAGACCTAATAGTCATGTTTGTTGACAATCTAATTCCAGACATGTCATTCACAACATAATTATAGTTAGCTCTAAACTCCACACAAATCATCGAACAAGGAGTTCATTGTGATCAGAACTTAGTCAAACAAGGAATCCTTGCAGATCCAACACAAATGAATACAAACAAAAATGCAACGGACAAAGCTAAGTGGTGGAACAAAAACAAAAATGTCACTAGTGATGGTGTCATTGATGTGAAGATAGTCAACTACGCACAACCTAAGGTGTCACTGTAAGGTGCACCTTTGGCCAAACAACAACCCATAGGGCCCACTCAAGAAGCATACACCCAAAACCAACCTCCCCCTGTCCAAGCGGCCGCTGTGTCAAACAGTGAACAACAGACTCAATGCAGACCACGGTTTCAATTCCAGCAATGAGATTTCACACCGTTAGGAGAGCTGACAGAATAAGCTCTACACAAGTTGATACAATCAAACACTATCACTCTCCCAGAAATTAGGGAATTTTAACAAGATGCAAACAAACCAAGGTGGTATAATGAAAAATACTTATGCGAGTTTCATCAGGTGAAAGGGCACAAAACACCTAACTATTTCTGATTGAAACACACTATCCAAGATCTGATCGACACAAGGGCCATCGATGTGACAAATACCTAAGCCAAAGGCACAACTAATCACACTATCTTCAATGATACCTTTGATGATCACAAGGGAAAAGCCTCCAGGTCTAGTGGATAGACAAAACAAGTCAACTATACATATGCCAACAGTGATAATGTTATCAATTGCCTCAATCCTTTAGATAGCCATGTGGCTACAATCATGATCAAAGACCAAGGTAAAAAATGTGCTGTAACAATGCATCACACCAGAGTCATCTTGCAAGGAGTACCACCCTCATCTACTATATCTGCCAATCCAAAACCAAACTCAGAGCCACAGCCGAGCATAGTGGATCAACTAAAGTGCACACCTGCCCAGATTTCCATGTTCAACCTATTGTGCATATATCCATAGATAAATTGGCACTTGACCAAGCCCTTCAGAATGCAGTTGTCCCAAGGGACATAACACCCAAGAACTTCCAAGTGATGGTTAACCATATAGCTGCTAAAAAACCTGCCACATTCACAGACCGTGATGTGCTGCCGCATAAACCCCTGCATAATGATCCTTTTCACTTACTTGTCCAAGTCCACAAAAGTGCTATCCATAGGGTCCTTGTTGATGGTGGATCTAGGTTAAACATCTATACTCTAAAGTTAATCAAGCAACTGGGCTATTCAAAAGCAAGCATTGATGTCACAAGGAGAATAAATATTAGAGCTTATGATGAAGAGGAAAGGTCCTCTAAAGGTATTATCATTCTACCTGTCTGTATTGGTCCAGTGGTAAAAAAACTCCCTTCTAGATCCTAGATATTGAGTTGGGATACAACATGATACTAGGGAGACCCTGGATACATGAAATGCAAGTCGTACCTTTGACGTACCATCAATGCATCAAGTTCCCACACCAGGTAGAGGAAATCATCATAGAGGGAGATCCCAATCCTTTCCAATACTGTAATGCGGTCCAAATCAACACTGATAACCAAGCACCCTCAAACCAAGATGAAAGAATCCCATCCTCTTCAGATTCAAATCCTAAGGATGTCACACGGACAATAGGAAAGATAGCCATTAACCAAGATGCAAGTATCCCCTCCTCTTCATATTCAAATCCTAAGGATGTCACACGGAAAGAGGGTAAAATATCAATCGCTGACAAAGGCTATGGTGAGTATAGATATGAAGAGGCTTTCACCATCATGCACATGCCTCAGAGCCCAAGAACTTATGGCATGCCACAACCTATTATTATAACAGAAACTCCATAGCCTATTCTATTTAGATGTCCACCCACAACCTTTGTTAGATGGGGGGACATAGCAGAAGAAAAGCCATTTGAACAAGATATCAATACATGGTTATACCAAGACCCACAAGAGACAATCTGACAAACCCTACCCCTATCAAACTATGGTAATGGTTATACAATGTTAAAAATATTTGGGTATGATGGTACAACCAGCCTAGGGGCAAGACAACAAGGCATAATGGAATTGTATCTCCCACCAACCCAAAGAAACAAGAGAGGGTTAAGCTATGGGAAACAAAGCACCGGTCCTATGATCCAAGACATCCAAGTTTATCAAGAATAAATAGCAGAGATGCACCGGGGGCACAACACATAACATGTCCTGATAAGCAACATACTAGCATAGTTGTTTCCCGCCGAAGAGGGAACCACACAAACCCGAATAGACCTCCACATAGAAATCGATGAAAATGAAGGAAGTGAGACATCTGACAAGCATTCTATCGAGACTGACTCCCACGAGTATGAGTGGAGATCCCTTCACAACTCTGAACTATTGATCCCAGATTATTCCCCTCAGTTAGACACTATCATAAACCTAGAATACTTATTTGACCAACTATCCATTGTCGAACAACCCTGCATAGATAAGCATGTCATTTATCATTCCTCAAGTGGTGCATCCACATCACAGCCCAGTTTTGTAGGAACCATATATGTAGTCCCTTTCAATCAACTAGAGTCAAACAACCATGAAAGTATTTGTCTTGTACACCTAGAGCTAATAGAGTGGGATCAACAAGGACCGCCTGATTTAGATGTCTTTGAGAATGATGAGGCTATTGCTGATTTCATGGGACTTAGGGAAGGAATTCCATCAAGAGAGAACAAGGCAGGCTTCACCATTGACCTCAATAAAGCTGCATATTTATGGGAGGCCGCTCCTCTTTCCAGTCCACAAAAGAAAAAAGAACAAAAAAATGATAAAAAGATAAAACAAGACGTATCTTCTAGCGAAAACCTCACTGAGGTGCTAGAAAATGGAAAGAAGAAACTCCTCCCCTTAACAGAGGAGAAATCAGCATTACTGGTAGAAGAAATGGAGGAAGTCAATTTGGGAGATGACAAGAACCCAATGAACATATACTTGGCAAAATCACTTACCCCTGAGGAGAGAGAATAGTTTATCAGCTTCTTTAAAGAAAGGATGATCAATTTCGCATGGTCCTACTCGGATATGCCAGGATTAGATCCAGAACTCATGCTACATCATCTCCCATTGCTACCCAATGCCAAACAAGTCAAACAAAAGCTAAGGAAGATGCACCCCCATGTTGCATTGTTAGTGAAGATAGAATTGAAGAAGCTCCTGGATGCTAAGTTCATAAGACCTATACTATACGCAGACTAGATATCTAACTTGGTACCAATTACAAAGCATAGTGGTCAGATATGGATTTACATAGACTTTAGGGATCTCAACATAGCTTGTCCCAAAGATGACTTTCCTTTACCCAACATTGATATGATAGTAGATTTAACTGCTGGACATCAAATTCTATCACTCATGGATGGTTTTTTAAGGTATAATCAGGTAAGGATCATGCCAGAAGACCAACATAAAACAACTTTCACATGTCCTTGGGGAAGTTACTATTGGAACATCATGTCATTTGGTCTCAAAAATGCTGGCGCAACATATCAAAGGGCTATGAAAACTATATTTCATGATCTCATCCACAAAATAATGGAAGACTATGTGGATGACATACTAGCCAAGTCAATGCTTTGCAAGGATCATCTACAAGTATTCAGACCAATCTTTGAAAGAATGTAGGAATTCAAGGTCCATCTAAACCCAAAGAAATGTGCATTCGGTGTCACAACAGGAAAGCTACTAGGGTTCATAGTTTCACATAGAGGCATTGAAGTAGACCTAGAGAAAGTCAAAGCAATATTGGATATTCCACCACCGTCAAACCTAAGGAAACTAAGGGGGTTACAAGGAAGGATCCAATCAATCAAGTGCTTCATAGCTTAGCTAGGAGACAAGTGCCACCCATTCCAACATCTATTGCACAAAGACATCAAATTCATATAGACAGAGCAATGCAAACAAGCATTTGAAATATTCAAGGACTACCTCCTCAAATCTCCTATATTGGTGCCACTAGTCCAAGGTAGACCATTGCTTCTATATATCTTAGCAACAGAATTAGCATTAGGTGTACTCCTGGCACAACATGATGATGCAGGTAAAGAAAGGGCCATCTACTATCTAAGAAGAATTTTGGTAGGATATGAACTCAACTATACACCAATTGAAAATTCATGCCTTGCAGTTGTCTTCGCTTCCCAGAAGCTAAGACATTATATCTTGAGTCACCAAACAAAGTTGATCACACATATTGATCCTTTAAAGTACCTCCTAAGAAAAGCAACGCTCAACGAACGACTTGCAAAGTGGGTAATGATCTTAAGTGAGTTTGACATTGAGTATGTAGACAGAAAGGCCATCAAAGGGAAAGTGATCATGGATCAACTAGCAGAGACACCCATTCAGGACCATCAACCTATTATTTCTGAATTTCCTGATGAATCTATTATGACACTACAACCAGCGATCGAGGTATGGCAACTCTATTTTTATGGGTCATGCACGAACCATGGTGCGGGGGCAGGGATAGTTCTTATCACTCCAGATCATGATACAATTCCAAAGTCTTTCAGATTCAACTTTCCATGCACAAACAACATAGAAGAATATGAAGCACTGGTCATCGGTCTAAAGGTAGAAATTCAATGGAGAATCAAGAACCTTAAGGTCTTTGGAGATTCATAGGTTGTCATCAGTCAAGTCAACAATTATTATACGACCAAATATGAGAAGCTAATACCATACAAAGCACAGATGGAAACATTACATACCAAGTTCCATTACATTTTCTTTGAACAGGTCCCAAGAGAAAAGAACAAAGCTGCAGATGCGATGGCTACCATAGCATCATTGATTGATATGCCAGGCAATGAAACAAGATTCTAGTTTCTAGTAGAGAAACTATTGGTGCCATCACATCAAGCATCCATCATAGAATCAACATGCATCCTTGTTGGTCCTAAAAACCCATGGTACCAAGATGTATATAAATACCTCCAAGATAGTGCCTTACCTCCCAACTTGTCTAGAAACTAGAGAAATTTCCTCATCCGCCAAGTCTCTAGGTATAATATCCTCTCAAGTAATTTATATAGATGAAGTATAGATGGAACACTACTATGATGTCTCACTTCCATGAAATCCCAGAGAGCTCTGTATGAGGTACATGAAGGAATTTGTGGAACCCATGGAGGTGGCACCAACTTAGCTAAGAAGATCATCTGCATGGGATACTATTGGCCCATAATAGAGACAAATGCACACAAACATGTACAAAGGTGTAGACAGTGTCAGATTCATGGAGACCTCATCCATGCAGTAGCCCAAGAACTAAATCCTATCACATCACCATTGTCATTTTCCATGTGGGGATTTGACCTAGTGGGCAAAATTACACCTTCTTCAGCAAATGGACACAAATACATCATAGCAGTGACAGAGTACTTCACCAAGTGGGTGGAAGCTATTCCCCTAACTTACATAACTAGAAATAAAATAGCATTGTTCATACTTAACCACATTATCTGTCAATACGGGATCCCTCAAACTATCCTAACAGAACATGGTACACCTTTCCAAAACAAGGATGTTGAATAGCTATGTGAACAATTCCATATCAAACAAGGGTTCTCTTCCTTTTGTTATCCTCAAGGGAATGGCCAAGAAGAAGCTACAAACAAAACAATCTTGAAAATCTTGAAGAAAAAAGTGAACGAATCACGATGAGACTAGCATTTACAACTTAGTCCTGCATTATGGGCATACAGAACTAGTGTGAGAACACCTAGAAGACCCAATCCCTTCTCCCTAGTCTATGGATCAGAGGTGGTACTACCCCTCAAAGTGGAAATCTCATCCCTAAGGATATCATTGAAGAACCTGATTACAGATGAAGACTATAGAGTAGCAAGGCTCAGTGAACTGGAGTTACTAGATGAAAGAAGACAACATGCCTTCAACCACTTACAAGGCTATCAGAATCACCTTAGAAGGAACTATCATAAGAAGGTGAGGTCATGAACATTTGAGGTAGGAGACCTTTTCCTCATGGAAAATCAAAAGAACCAAGTAGAAAGAGTCAAACCCAGAAAGTTCAAGCCTAACTGGCTAGGACCATTTGTCATTGTCAACTCTACTTAGAGTGGGACATTCATATTGGTGACACTAGAAGGAGATCAACTCCCCAGATACATCAACAACATGCACCTCAAGAGGTTCTACCCTTGAGGTATCTATGGTTAAGGCACCTATCTACATATCAAGAAAATACCAAAAAAATTAGAAAATATAAAATGTTACCTTGGTGAAAACCTGGCAAACAGGAACCTTGGCGACAACAAAAAAAGAAAAAAAGTAAAGAGAAAAAAAATCGCTCTCTCAGTGAAAACCTGGAAAATAGGCGCTATTGAGTAGGTACCTTGGTGAAAACCTGGAAAAAAGGCGCCGAGTTTTCAAATCTAGCGTCACCATTAATGAACTCCAAAAGCTTGAGCACACTTCAAATGCAAGATTGACTACCCAAGCTCTATCCAAAAGTACATTCCCCTTTGAGAACCAAGCACATACCCATGGTTAATACTGGTCCACCAGACTAGGGAGCGATTCTAAAAGTCCTAAAAATATCCAAAAATTTGGAAAACTCATCAAAAATCCTAAAAAGGTCAAAATGTTCTGAGAAAATCAATCTTCATCAAAAACAATCAAAAAATTGCAAAATCCCAAGCAATAAAGCCAACTCAGTTATCAAGAGAGCAAAGGGCAATCATGCCCAGTCAATCAATGTCACAATCATGAGATTTGTGAATTAGCATTGGGCTCATCTAACACAGCTCTATCAATCTATCAAATCAATCAACAAGCAACTGGCGACCAAGCCAAGCTATCAATTGTCACAATCATGAGCTTTGCGAACCAGCATGGGGCCCATCTGACATAGCTTGATCAGCTACCAACATGATCACAATCAATCAATCAAATCATATCAATCATCTTACATAGTGATGGATGCACTCAAACCAAACATGTCAGTCTTATATGAGTAATCTATTACTGAAACCAGACACACTCAAGCAATCAAGCCAATCAAGCCTATCCAAAGAGTCAAGCCAATCAAGAGAATCCAACTGCATTGAGGAACCATCCAAAAAATGTTGACTAGGTCATTCATTCAGTTAGATGTCAGTCTATATTTCATGGTTATGTTCTTATGCTACTCCAGGATCCACCATGTGAGGAGAGTAGCTATGACAGATCATGACTTATTTTCTTTGATTGATGTCTGTTGAATGTTTACTTCAATTTTAGGGCCATGATGATTTAGGATAAATACGGTAGGCACTGTCACTTATTTGGCAACCACGTAGTTCCACGATCTGAGCTTAACCTTGGGAAATAATTGGACATTCCTTCTCTTTTATTTTTCTTGTTTGGTTTATAGAAATCAAGAGCTCATGGTGTTATTCAGATGGACTCTGAGTGTGTTGGAGTTCTATCTTGGTTTCTATGGTCTTTATTTTATTTTGCAATCAAGATCTTGTGATGCTATCTAGATGGACTCTAGGGGCGTAGGAGTTCTATCTTGTTTACTTTGGCTTTCCCTTTTCAGAATCAAGAGCTCACAGTGTTATCCTGATGGAATCTAGTTGCATATGAGTTATATCTTGGTTTCTTTGTTTTAGTTTATTCAAAGGACAAAGCGGTATCCAAATGGTCAATATCTGGGTTCTTTTGGCTCTTTTTCTTTTCAAATAGGGAACATAGCTGAACCCAGATGGTCAATATTTTGGTGAACTAAGTTCTCTTTCTATTCATTCTCTCTACTCCTTCTGCTTATCAAGAGGTCGTGGTGGTATCTAGGTGGTACGTGATCTGGATACATTGGACTCTGTTGAAATTTTAGAAAATACAAAAAAAAAGAAAGATGCAATGATGACAAATATTGGAAACAGAGGTAGAGACTTGGGACACTCATCCTTTCTATCAATTCATATGTATCAAAAAAACAAAAAAATTCTTTCTATCATTCCATTCTATTAGATCAATCTTAGAGAACATCTATCCAAACTAACTTCTTTCTAATTAACACATGCATTACCCAGATATTTTGTGCATAATAGATTGCATTCATTCCATTTAAGTGCATCATAAAATGAAAAAAACATAGTAGTTGCATACATGGTAAATCATAAATCACATGCATCCATAAGAATTTCATATAAACATAGATTTCATTTCCACCATCCTGCATGAACATGTCAGTATCATAGGAAAAGTAAATCATCCATCTACGCATCTACATAATAGAATCATGTTGCATATACATTTTCATCACTTAAAAAAAATCATGTAGAATCATACATATAGCAATTAAAATAATGCAAATCATATCAAAAACACTAATTGCATCTCATATCAATAAAAAATATCTTAGTACAATGAACAGTCGCAAGTCTAAACAAAGGAAGGTAGTCAACATATATATCAATAAATATCAGTGTGTCGGGATACAAAAATGGATACTACTCAGAGTATATCAAATGAACATTACTAAAAAAATGACACATGATACAAAATATGAGAAGCATAAGAATCAGCATGTGCTACTCCCACCCTCGCCAGGAGGTGGACGAGGGGGTGGCATATCAATAGCTGGTCTCTATGATGAACCAGGATCTCTGACACTACTGCTCTATGATCTCTATGCCCTGCTAGATCTCTTGGAGGCTATGTAACTAGGCACTCTCTACTCTACATGAACTGCACCTTCATAGTTACGCCTTGAGTACTTGATCTCTCTCTACGCATCATGCCCAGATCTATAGTATCAATCAAGAACATCTCAGTGAGAGGCATCCTATACACTTTCAATGAATGAACAGACCTCAGCTCAAGCCTATCGCTCTCTAGCCTCGACCACTATAACCCTAGCCTCCAATGCTGAAGAACAGGCATCAACAGAAGCAAGCCTGGCGTGAAGATCCTGTACCTACTAGGTGAGCTGCTCCAACTCTGAGGGATCCACCTCCATACCTCCCATAGCCACATCCATATCCCCCTCCTTGGTTCTATCTCCTAAAACCTCACCTCCTCTCCCCCTAACAACCTATGAATCATCATCACTCTCAAAACTCCCACCTGAGCTACTGCCAGAACTGCTACTACCAGTCGAGGAACTCATCCCTGCACTCTGCTCATCTAAAGCCTCCACATCTATATCTCCAATCTCAACATCTACATCCTTGATCACCACCTTGTCTTCCTCTCTCAGATCCAAAACAACACCAGTCTGTTGACGTACTCTCCGCACCAATTGAGGTGCTTCGTCTTCCATCGCCTCCTCATCCTCTAAAATAGTACTCAAGTCAACCCTCGGAGTACTGGAATGACTGCCACTCCCCCCACCTTTGGTCCTCACTCCACCACCTGTACCCCCTAGACTGGGATCATCTTCCCCATCACCTCCCCTCCCCCTACTACCATATTTCCCATCGTCCCATCCACCATCTCGGCCTCCAACCCTCTCTCTATCGCGACTACCATCCCTCCCTCCATCCTGACCTCCCCTCCCTCGTCGTACTCGATGGAGCCTCCTCATGAGAGTCCCAGCAACAGGACGAGATACATCTATGAGTGAAACTGGTCAAGTCTAGGCCCAATGAGCATCAAACTAGGGAGTAGTGCCTACAAAGAGATTAGATTCAAATATCAGTACCACATCAGATAAAAGACAATGTCACATTGAGCAGATAGGTTATAAGAGAAGTAAAGAAACTGAACAAGAGATGCAAAGAAAAAATAAACCTGCATCAACAGTGGTTGATCGCCATGTCCACACAATCGGAAGTAACCCTATAAAATTAATACGGGCAACATCAAGTGATACGACACCACCCCAGACAGTAGAGTCCCTCGACCTATGAGAAAAATAAGCATAAGAGTTAGACACATCCTGCCGCTCACCATACTGACGCAACACCCTATCGGTGTTGTGAAAGTCAATCATGTCAACATGGTAAGTCACATGACCAATAAGATATCTCAACTATCGGAAGAAGGGAAGATGGATTTCCTCTCCATCCTAGATAGGGAAATCTCTATATGGCCTCCATATGAAATAGGGAATCATATCCAGCTGTTGACACCAATACACCAAATGACCCATATCCAGCTGTTGACACCAATACACCAAATGACCCATGTGGGTCTGAATAATGGATCCATCATACATATACATATACACATATGGCTTGTCAGCTAGTAGACCATGTGTACCAACAGGACAGCAAACAACTATGTGCTCCCACGCCCATATCTAGAGGACGGTAGCACCACAACCGACTTACCATTAAGGTAGGCCACATAGAACATATGAAAGTGCTTGTGAGCCAAGATTCATGGCCTCCAAGAATAAATAGTATGGTCCCTGACCATACTCTGCAAAATAGTACCAAAACCGACAGAAAATCCATGCTACCGATGATCGGGGCATAATATGCCATAAATCAGACTGCCTAGTAAGGTGGACAATCTGTCGAGTCCCAAACCAAATCTAGACCATAGAATTTCATAAGCACTAGATAACCCAAGCTGATCTCGGGGCAATCTAGAGAGCTCCATAAAGACAACAATAACAGAATGGGTGGCATACTCCACAAGCGCACCCTGGATCAGAAGCTGAAGGATGGGGTACACATCCTCCAATGTAACAGTACACTCTCTAGTGGGTAACTAGAAAGTGCATGTCTCAGAATGCCAATGCTCTACAAGAGCAGAGATTAGACCCTTTTTGGTCGTGATCTCTGTATATAGCATATCCAATACAATCCTAGGTCCCTAAGAACTGACCTCTCATCCTCTGAGATTTGGAACCTGTAAACAAGACCCATCGGTCTCGACTCCCGACAGTGAAGAATCTGCCCAGTGAACTACACACAGAAATAAATCAGAAAAATATTAGTATTAGTCATACATGAAAGTGTCAGAAGCTAGAATATGCAGATATCAGACAAGGAAATCAGGTAGACAATTCTAAAAAAGAGATTGCGGAAATAAACACTTCAACTGCGATTCACTTATGCGATTGTGAAACATCATTATCAATTGTGGCAGAAAAACCTCAATTGCGGCATCCAAATAGGCACAATATGGTACACTTATCAAATGTGGCACTTGACCAAAAATTGTGGCATTCAAACCGCAATTGCAGCAAAATTGTAGACGATTGTGGCACTATAAGCAGGAATTCAAAAAACAATTTTTTTTCAACGCAATAAATAAAGGCATTAATGACACGAATATCAAGAAAAATCACCATACATCCTGCGCCAGATGGTCTCTGATACATCCAGACCCAATTGGATATGTGAGTGACTCAAGGTAGGCCCGCCATCACACGAAAATGGGAGGAAAAGCATAGAAAACTAAAGACTAACTCACGAGGAAACTAGGAGCTCCAAGAAGGCAATGTGACAAATGAATGGCTCACTTGGCTATTTATAGGGGTCCCCACAAACCCTAATTTCACAAGGAGGTCAAATTTTTCTTCCTGGTCCCCAGAAACTTCCACAGGCAATATCAGCTATAATATAAGGCATTTTTTTCAAATCAGTCAGCTACCCAGATTCATAAATTGCGGTTTCAACAAATTAACACTCATGTCGAGACTTTTTGCTCAAATTTGTTGAGGGGGCATAAATACACCTTCTATCACTGGGGAAAGGTGGGGTAGGATCAAAATCAACTAATCTTTGACACACTGCGACAAGTCACATCACATCAAAGAGGGGCAAATGTAGACACTCAAAAATGGACAGGCTTGCAACTTTACATTAAAAACACTAATTTTCATTTATTAATTAATGGTTTTTTAATCATTAATTAATCATCTATTTTCCTCCAAATTCATTTTCCAAATCATCTAATCAAATTCCCAAAATTAATTAAATAATTAATTTTATTTAATTAATTAACCTTAATTGATTAATTAAGTTCAATTTCCTATAGTTTAAATTCAAATATTTAAACTTACTAATTAATTTCTTCTAATTAAATTAATTTCAATTAAATTAATTTAATTTCATTCAATAAAGAAATTCTAAATAAAAAAATAATTCAATTATCTCACATGTTGAAAACTTTAATTAAATAAATGAATTAAATATTCATTTATCTTCAAAGAGATAACTCCAATCAGATCACATGGGTTACTCCACCTATCTCTCCAGTCCACATGGGTAACTTCACCCACCTCTTCAGTTCAAAAAGGTAACTAACAATTAGCTCTTCAGTCAACCAAACTCTGTCTCCTCTTTACTAATGGAAGAGGTGGAGTTTACTGTTGGCTTCTCTAGTTCCTTTTAATCTCAACCATTCATCTCCCTATCTCTGGGATTGATCTCAACCATTCATTTCATCCCAAATTCCTATATAATAAACCCTTCATAACCATTTGAAGGATCCATGATTTCAAGCTCTTGCGTGCCATTACTATGTCAGTTTGGTTCTATCATTCAAGCCATCTTGCGATCACACACCCATTTCAATTAGCAAATTCTCGACACTTCTCAAGTCATAGACGCTGCCCATGCCAATACTGAGCATCAAAAACAACATTTCAGAAGGAGTAGAGAGAGAAAATAAAAGCTTCAAGCACTTTGGGGTTTGCATTCATTTTTTTTCCTTTCTTTGCTTGTACATTTTATTTCTTATGTTCTAATTTATTCATTTTAGTAGTTCTTGTGTGCTTGATTTATATCATTTGTAAAACCTTCGCTACTAACCCTTGCCTTTGGAAAGCATGGGAACCACAGATCATGATTGAGAGAGGCGTACACTTTTTAAAAACCATCTAAACATATCAAAAGGAAAATTTTATGACCTTTTACATCATTCTTACCCTTCCATGGGTTATTTTGACATATTTGACTTCCTTGACCTATTAAGACCTTGATAAGGAACTTCGACAACTTGTTGCAATTACATTACATAGTTTAGGATAATGACTCAACATGACATGAAACATATCCAAATGACCTTATAGATCATAAATGAAACAAATAAAACAAAAAATTTCACATTTAGACCTTTGACATCGCGTAGCTTAGGTGCTCCTGCACCACACTCCCGAGCTTGAAAAGTTTACAAGTCCCTTGGAAACGTGGATGGGATAACTTGCAAGAAAAAATTGGACTGAAAATTTCTTCTTCAACCTTTTCTTCTTTTGTTTCTTTTGCTCTTTTAATTCTTTTATTTTTTTTTCTTCTTAATACCTTTAGTGTACCATGTATTCAAACTAATACTCCCATCAATAGAGTTCATATGGCTGCTTCTCAAGGTGTTGTTCCAAACATATGTCCACCCTCCAATGCTGCTCCAACTCGCCAACTACTTTGCCTCAACCAGGAGTCATTTCCTTGCCTCTCTCCCTGGTCTCTTGGAAACCAACTAGACCTCCTCCTCAAGCCCTTGGACCATCTCCTATGGCCCCATGACAGACCTACATGTGTACCCACTTGTAGCTAGTGGACATGCACCCTGCAACCAAAAACTCATCACCAAGAATAAATAAACAAACCAAAGGTCCTGGTGTGGATTGCCTCCCTTGGTGCTCTACCTGAACACTGGAGATCTTCAAGCTCTGATACCACTTGATGTAGAGGCTAGTGGTCTTCAATCAATCTTCATAGGAAACTTCCAAATTGCTCCTTTGTGTTGTAGAAACACTCATTGTCTTCGTCATAAATGGATCAACCCAAGCACCCAACCCTCTTTCAAGACCTATAAATGGTCATTCCTCCTTCATTGTCTACCAACTCTTCCACTAGAATCCACATACTTAATACAATCCCATCATCACTGATCATTTAAACTTTGGTCCTCTTTCATTGACTTATGACTGTCCTCATACAATCCTTCAACACACCCTTCTAGAGACTCTTGACTTGAAACTTATTACTTGTTTGTGGATCCCCCTGCACCCTATCAATATGGATAACAATTTGAACAAGCCCAAAGACTCCCTAGGCTTTGTTCACTATCCCTTTTCCCAAAATTTCAACACCCATTAACCACTCTTAACAAAAACCAAAACAAACCTTCTTACTATCTTCTTTGACATATCCATACTAAAAAATCCATAACTTTTGAACAAAACATTATTTTGAAAATTCCTCTAGTGAGGATGTGAAAAATTAGGTTCCCTAAAACATAAGCAAATTTTAGAAAGATCCAACGTTTAAATTTTGTGATATTTCTCCCGTAATGGGACTATATTTCTAAGACAGTCATACCCTTCTTCCTATGACTGTGCAGTCATCTTTGTGGCTTCAAATCATGTTCCAAACATTGCATGAGACCCTAAAAACCCATGGTACAGTTAGTGTACACCATCTCCTTCATCCCTGTCCAAGAGAAGAGGTTATTCATACATAAAAAGTAAAAGGAATCACATTTTGTATGTTCACTACTTTCCCTAACGAGGGTTTGAACTAGTTTTAATAAAATGAAGATACCTTTTTCTTTAATCAATCAAATGAACTCCTTAAAAGCCCAAATTAATCTATATTTAGAGTATTAACATGTCAAAATAGAAAAGTTTCAAAAGACATCCATTAAGCCCACTGTATTTGTATTCCAAGTTAACTTTTGCAGAAAAAGATGAAAATACAAAACTCGAACACTTTTTTTTTTTGCTTCCCAATCCTTCTCCAACTTTACATAATGCCTATGAAATAAAATTGTAAAGAGGTGGAAAGGGGTAAGGATATTATTTGTTAATTGTTGTTTGATTTGATTAAAGTGTGTTGAATTCCTTAACCCTACTTTACACTTAATTGAATTTGATTGATTGTGTATTGTAATTGTAATTAGGAAGAAGATAGGATGCTCCTTTTCTATCCTCAAATGCACAAATGGAAGATCCAAGTTGATCAACCCAAAAGAAGGGTTAATGCACAAATGAATCAACTATTCAGAAAGAGAACAAAGAAGGGGATCTTAAATTCTATTAATTATGTGTATAGATATGATATATGACAGTAATTGAAGAAATAGGAGAACTGTACTAATCTTAAAGAATTGCAGATCAAAGAATACTATTTTCTGAGGTTTGTAGACTGTTTCTGGAAAAACTAAAGTATGATCTGGAACCGGAATGCAGAGATGAACAAAACCCAAAAATATTTTTCCATTCTAATGTAGTCTTATGAAAAAGATTGACCTTGACCCACAAATTTCAACCTTGACCCAATAATGTCGCCCCTGACCTGCACAGGTCTCACCGAGAATCTGTTCGCGTTGTCCGAAAGAAAGCCGAAAAGGGTATCCAGATCTATGTCCAAATCTGCAGTCCCAAACCTATACCTACAAGAAAAATATGTTTGTTTGTTGTGGGGGAGGGGTTTGCCTTGGTCAAACCCCAGTTTTGGAATTAACCTCAAATATATGTAATTGAAATTGCATAAAGATAAACAAAGTAAATGCACAAATTCACCTTGCTTGTAAA
>MU228128.1:603024-623739 GCA_018584345.1 Thuja plicata | reverse complement strand
AGGATACTATAAGTAGGACTAGATGTGGTAAAGCTCATACACCAATACAATGCAAATGAACTAACACAAAATTTTGATCTATTGAATTTAAATGAAATTTGAAAGAACATGCAAGATCTAGCATAAATAATGTAAATCTAACACCAAAAAAGAAAAAGTTGTCTATCGCGGGTTCACCAAAATGTAAAGAGGTGGAAAGGGGTAAGGAGATTATTTGTTAATTGTTGTTTGAGTTGATTAAAGTGTGTTGAATTCCTTAACCATGCTTTACACTTAATTGAATTTGATTGATTGTGTATTGTAATTTTAATTAGGGAGATGATAGGATGCTTCTTTTCTATCCTCAAATGCACTAATGGAAGATCCAAGTTGATCAACCCAAAAGAAGGGTTAAGGCACAAATGAATCAACTATTCAGAAAGAGAAAAAAGAAGGGGATCTTAAATTTTGTTAATTATATGTATAGATATGATATATGATAGTAATTGAAGAAATAGGATAAATGTACTAACCTTAAAGAATTACAGATCAAAGAATGTTGTTTTCTAAGGTCTGTAGACTGTTTCTGGAAAAACTGAAGTATGATCCGAAACTAGAATGTAGAGATGAAGAAAACCCAGAAATATTTTTCCATTCCGATGTCGTCTTATGAAAAAAGTTGACCTTGACCCACAAATGGAAACCCTAACCCAATAATGTCAACCCTGACCTACACAGGTCCGACAGATAATCTGTTTGTGCCATTCGAAAGAAAGCCGAAAAGGGTATCCAGATCTCTGTCCAAATCTATAGTCCTGAACCTGTACCTACAAGAAAAAGAGGTTTTTTTGTTGTGGGGGAGGGGTTTGCCTTGGTCAAACCCCAGTTTTGGAATTAACCTCAAATATATGTAATTGAAATTACATAAAGATAAACAAAGTAAATGCACGAATTCACCTTGCTTGTATAAGTCCTTGTGGCAGATTCGAATCCGTGGATCTACAAGTATGCTCCAAAATGTGGAATATAGAAAGGTAGGATGTCTTCAATATCTTTCTTGTAGATCTCCAACAACATTTCTTGAATGGGTTCTTGAATTTGGAATAGGCTTGGAAGAAGGTGGATAGAGAGATCACCAAAAGGGCATCATGTATCTTGAATCCTTCAATGGCCTCCAATGGATCTCCTTCATGAAAATGGATGCTTAAGAATGGATGAATGCTTGCTTCAAATATTTCTCCTTAGCTTTCTTGAACTTCAATTGATAATTCTTGATCACAATTAGGAATACTTGACGCTTAATTAGAAGACTTATTTCACTTGATGATGGTTAGTGTTGTTAGAGAAAATGAGAGGAGAAGGCTCCCTTTTATATGAAACTAGGGCACAATATTCTAAGGAGGCTGACATAGGATAATTAAATTCCCATTAAAGCCTTTACCCCTAGGAGAGGACCTATATTAAATATAATTTAGGAATCGACACTTCAGAACCTGAAATAGCCGACCCGGAAGCGGGAAAACACTTTTTGCAAAGACTGACATCCAGAAACTGTGAGAGCCTGGGATCTGAACCCTGGGTCAAGGTCAAGGTCGAACTTGACCTAGGTGAGGGTCGAGGTCAATATAGACCCAAAAGGTTGACCCTGACCTTGAAGCCCAGAATCACCAGTCTGCAGTCCAGAATGCAGAAATCAGGCTAAAAAGGAGTGGAAAGGACAGAATAGGGGGAAGCCATGTCAAGATCAGGAACCCATTCAAGGCACTTGTCATGACCCCAAACCAATTACTTGGAAGGCTAAACAAGTCTATGATGGAAGTACTTCCATTTTCTGACTATACAAAAATTATAAAGGTTTTTATAGCCTTTACATCTTCATATGGAAGTTACAACTACTCAAATTCCTCTTATGACCATACAACTTCATATTTTTGTCTTTATACAACTTTTGAAAAGTTGCATTTTACAACTTTTAGCCAATGACCTTAAAACTTTGTAAAAACCCTATAAACATATCAAAATGGAAATTTTATTACCTTTTACATCATTCTTACCCTTCCATGGGTTATTTTGACATATTTGACTTCCTTGACCTATTAGGACCTTGAGAAGGAACTTTGACAACTTGTTGCAATTACATTACACAGTTTGGGATAATGACTCAACATGACATGAAACATATCCAAATGACCTTATAGATCATAATTGAAAAAAATTAAGTTAAATTTTTTACATTGGGAACTTTGACCTCCTATAGCTTAGGGCTCCTGCACCATACTCTGGAGCTTGAAAAGTTTCCAAGTCCCTTGGAAACATGGATGAGATAACCCGCAAGAAAAAAATGGACTGAAAATTTCTTCTTCAACTTTTTCTTCATTTGTTTCTTTGCCTCTTTTACTTATTTTATTATTTTTCTTCTTGATACCTTTAGTGTACCATGTATTCAAACTAATACTCCCATCAATAGAGTTCATATGGCTACTTCTCAAGGTGTTGCTCCAAACACATGTCCACCCTCCAATGCTACTCCAACTCACCAACTACTTTACCTCAACCAAAAGTCCTTTCCTTGCCTCTCTCACCGGTCTCTTGGAAAAAAACTAGACCTCCTCCTCAGGCCCTTGGACCATCTCCTATGGCCCCATGACAAACCTACATGTCTTCCCACTTGGAGCTAGTGGACATGCACCCTGCAACCAAAAACTCATCACCAAGAATCAATAAAAAAACCGAAGGTCCTAGTGTGGATTGCCTCCCTCGACACTGTAACCACACACTCAAGATCTTCAAGCTCTAATACCACTTGATACAAAGGCTAGTGGTCTTCAATCAATCTTCATAGGAAAATTCCAAATTCTTCCTTTGTGTTGTAGCAACACTCATTGTCTTCCTCATAAATGGATCAACACAAGCACCCAACCCTCTTTCAAGACCTATAAATGGTCATTCCTCCTTCATTGTCTACAAAATATTCCACTAGAATTTACATAATTAATACAATCCCATCATCACTGATCATTCAAACTTTGGTCCTCTTTCATTGACTTATGACTGTCCTCATAAAATCCTTCAACACACCCTTCTAGAGACTCTTGAATTGAAACTTATTCCTTGTTTGTGGATCCCCCTACCCCCTATCAACATGGAGAACAATTTGAACAAACCCAAAGACTCCCTAGGTTATGTTCACTATCCCTTTTCCCAACATTTCATCACCCATTAACCACTTTTAACAAAAACCAAAACAAATTACCTTCTTACTATCTTCTTTGACATACCCATACTCAGCGATCCATAACTTTTGGACAAAAAATTAGTTTGAAAATCCCTCTAGTGAGGATGTGAAAAATTAGGTTCCCTAAAACATACCCAAATTTTAGAAAGATCCAACGGTTAAATTTTGTGATATTTCCCCCATACTGGGATTGTATTTATGAGACAGTCATAACCTTCTTCCTGTGACTGTATAGTCATCTTTATGGCTCCAAATCATGTTCCAAACATTGAATGAGACCCTAAAACCCCATGGGATAGTTAGTGTACACCATCTCCTTCATCCCTATCCAAGAGAGGAGGTTATTCATCTGTTAAAAGTAAAAGGAATCATATTTTGGATGTTCATTGCTTTTCCTAACGAGGGTTTGAACTAGTTTTAATCAAATGAAGATACATTTTTCTATACTCAATAAAATGAACTCCTTAAAAGCCCAAATTACTCTATATTTAGAGTATTAACATATCCAAATAGAAAAGTTTCAAAAGACATCCATTAAGCCCACTGTATTTGTGTTCAAAGTTGACTATTGCAAAAAAAGAAGATGAAAATACAGAACTCGAACACTTTTTTTTTGCTTCCCAATCCTTCTCCAACTTTACATAATGCGTATGAAAGAAAATTATAGAGGTTTTTACAGCCTTTAAATCTTCATATGAAGGTTACAACTAATCAAATTCCTCTTATGACCATACAACTTCATATTTTTGTCTTTTTACAACTTTTGAAAAGTTGCATTTTACAACACTTACAAGTTTTAGCCAATGACCTTAAAACTTTGTAAAAACCATCTAAACATATAAAAATGGAAATTTTATGACCTTTTACATAATTATTACCCTTCCATGGGTTATTTTGACAGATTTGACTTCCTTGACCTATTAGGACAGTGATAAGCAACTTTGACAAATTGTTGCAATTACATTACATAGTTTGGGATAATGAATCAACATGACTTGAAACATATCCAAATGACCTTATAGATCATAAATGAAACAAATAAAATTAAATTTTTCACATTTGGACCTTTGACCTCCTATAGCTTAGGTGCTCCTACACCAGTTCCCCTCTGGATGTATTGTCCACTGTGTTAATGGGGTCCTCACCTAGATGTCCTTTATCTCCCCCCGCATCACATTCTGGAATGTTGTCCATAGGTGGGCTGGGTTGCGGAGGAGTCTGAGGAAACTCATTCAAATCTACTTGTTGAAATATGTCTGCAACTTTGTTGATCATTGTATATGGTGGTGTCAGCAAACTCTGATCACCAATTAGGCTCATGGGCACTATGTCACAGGTTACTGTTGTTCCCGAGGGTCCATTTTCCTCTTCAGTCAGCACTTGCTCCATGAACGGGTTATTTTCATGCTCTTGTGGTATTTTATTTTATCCTTCAGCCTCTTTGGGCTGGGACTCATCTTCTTCTTGGGCTGATACATCTTCTGGCCCTATTGACTCATGTATGGGAACCTCAACTTCTTGTTCCGCTGTCTCTTCTATGGCATTGTCAACCATACTGTGCAATTCTTTGAGATCACCCATCAGGAAGAAGTCATCAACATTGATCTGTGCTATCTCTGGGGTACTCTCTAGATGATCTTCTTTCTCATAGGAGGAGGAGGAGGAAGAAATTACCTCAACCTCAGGTACCTCTTTAGGATTTGGGATCAGAATTCTATTCTGCAGGGACCGGTCGTCCTTTTGCTTCTTTCTCCTCTTGAGTGGCATTTTGGGCTCTACAACTGTCATGGTTCAGGTGATCACTGATTCATATGCTGCACTTAATAAAATAGCTAGGGAAGGAGAACGTCTTGATAGAGGATAGGAGCCTATCCCCTAGATCAAAATTCACTCTGACATTTTCTTCTTCCATTAATTTCTGGGAGTGCTCCAATTTATTACCCAAATCCTCCATCAGGGGGGCCAAAATGGGGTTCAGGACTTACAGTGGGGTGCCCATATTTTTCATTCCTTGGGCTTTGGATTTTCCCATAGCTTGGGAGCCTGAGGCTTCCAAAAATTGATAGTTTGTCTGTACACTCTTCAGGCAGGTTTTCTCAAAATATGAGTGGCTAAGCTCAATTACTATTTTTGAGATGGCCTCAATAATAAAAATCTCTAGTGTATCCCAATCTACCCAAGGGAGGTCCATCTTATCTATACCCATATCTTTATACTCGGGGTCCTCTTCGGGCCCAATCTCTAAAAATGTCAGTGGGAATGTCCAGAGCTTGAGTTGTTCCATACTTCCTTTCACCATCCTAGTGTAGCGTCTCTTTCGAACATCATAATCATCTTGGAAGTTGGCCCAAAAATATTCTATGTGTCAAGCATGGGGGTTTACCCCCTTGAGCATTAACCTTTTTACTCGCCCAAGAGGATTGTAATCCTTGCGACTGAAAGAATACTTTTCAAAGTTAAAGTTGCTTAGCTCCTTTTGTGCTTCCTGGGCCGCGGCAAGGGAGCAAGAGTATTCCCCAAAAATGAATGGGAATTAGGGAACAATGACCTTATTCAAGGTTGTCTCGATATGCATCTGCAAAATCTTCCTGGAAAATTCCAATAAAATAATTTTGTCCCCACAATGCTTGGGAAATAGAAAAGGTTCCCCGGAGTAGCCGAACACCCAAATATAAGTGTGCTGGGAAAATTGGATGAAGTAACGTCCCCACACACCAACTAGGCTCATGGCCTATGGGGATAATCTGAATCCCTGATCACCAGTGATCGCCTTGATCCTATAAAAGATGAAGGCATCATTGACTCTGCAAAAATTTGGGAAACTCTGGTCCCACAAAATTCAGAGGAAGTGGTCCCATGGAGAAACCTGACTAGGTCCTTCCCTGAGAACACCAACCATTGTTAAAACTTGGATTCCCTGGCACTGTCAGGAAAGTGACCAAAGGACGTAAGAAGTCATCTAGAATTTCTTCTCTATGTCGAACTTCCTCATATGGATGTCTACATTTTTTATGATGATGTCAGTCAAGTAAAAGTGTTCCTTGTTGGTGGTCATACCATATAAGAAATAATACATCCAGGGGGAGAATTCCCGGGCATGGGGTTCCCCAAAAATCCTGTACAAAAAGATAATTCCCACCTAGATAGGCTCCTTGAAGTCAGAGAAAGGAAGCTATGTCTGCATTTTCTTGTAATCCTAGCATAGAATTTTCAACCATTCAATGTTGAGGTGGCATTGGGCCATGTCTGTTGCATCCTCATACTACTGGAGGGCATTGGATTTGGTGAGAGAAATAGTACCTACAAATCATGGGATGTACCACCCTCTGGCAGTGGCATCATGGTCCAATGTGACAATGGGCACCAAGTATCCTAGAGGAGTGGGGGAAGTCAGCACAACAGTCATACTACCTTTATGATAACCCCTATCCAGGAGAAAAATTAGCTCCAGCGCTTGTACTAAGCATGGAAAAATAGCTGCTTGAATAATTTGGGATGCTACTAAGTTAACTAAGTTGGATTCATTAGAGCTTTAAGAAGATGGATTATCTAAACGAGGCCCTGCAATTTGGCCCGTGTACCGATGTCTTTGTCAGTAATCTGTTTAAGTGCAAACTCAATTCAGGACCCATGAATCATTTTTTTATTTTATATTTATGGGTTAGCGAAAGATTTTCCAATGTCTTCTCTATCTTGTTCTTCTTACTGGTGTCTACAGCAGCACTCAGAAGTTCTGGACTCCCAGGTGGTGAAGACCTTAAAGCCATTTCTTTCTTTCTTTGACCTGTACCTGTGAACCGGGTAATCGTCAGTATATAAACATTGAAGTATTCTACATTCTGGAGGCTTTGAGAGTGAATTTTACCTTTCACCTGAAATAGAGAGATGTTAAGGAATCCTAAATGGGATCATATGTCTGAGATTTAATACAATTTTAACATATGAAATATTTCTTTCTTACCAAGGATCCAAAAAGATGACCTAGAAAGGGGTCGTATGAGGTGGAAAAGGTCAAGCCTACTAACACGCTTGACATTAACTTTAAAATATGATAATCGTCAGTGATAAGACAGGTAGCCCTACTACCGTACTTTAACACATGCATGCCCACTCGGTTGAGTAATCACATTTAATGTACACTTGTTCGGCCACAAGTGCCATCAATGCCACTTGGGAAAAACTTTAAATGTTCATTCGTGGGAACTAATTCCACCATTAAGAAGGAAAGGATGGAGGAGAGAGAAAAATTAATGACCTGCTGGTGTGCTAGCCTCTGCAACTAGCATACCTACCTCCTTGACATCTAGGGAAACACCAACCAGGGTGGTGAACCTGGTTATTGGGAAGACATGGTCTCAGACCTCGTAAAGATTTGGGAAGACAAAGGGTCCTCGGGAATTGTTTCCAAAACACCCAACTAGGCAGAAACTCTTAGAAATGCCATGTCCCTGAGTGGAGTAAAAATAGAGCACTGCAGACTCGAAAAATTTTCAAATGAAAATAAACCTACACTAAGCTGCCAGAACTCACAGACTCAAACTTACAGCTCTTACAGACCCAAATTTACAAAAAATCTACAAAGACTCAGCTTTATAGAGAATTTATAGAATATTCACAGGATATATACAAATGAAACTACAAAATATTTACAGACTTCCTAGCAGGAAGAAAACAAGATTTACAAAATCTACAACCCAAAAGGGTGGACGTCTCTCCTTCTGAGCTGGATAGGAATGAAAGGAAGAAGACACATCAGGCTTAAGGATAGCATCATGCCGAATGAAAAACACAACCTTGAAGTGATGAAAGAGAACATACATAAAGCAAAAAAAAAAAAAACACCTGACAGAAATGAGAAACAAAAATGAAAAACACGAATAGATAACAACAAGGAACACACACAAAATGGAACAAAACCCAACAAACAAAGGAAGCAAAAAAAATGCAGAGAAAAAGAGGAAACAAAATGAAACAAAAACAAAGGAACCTAAGAGCCTACTTGGAACTCAAAATTCTGAAAGGTGATACTACAAAAAGCTTCACTCTGTCACCTAAACACTCCACCAGAACCATTGAACACAACTCTACACCTTCTAGCTCAGGTGTCTCAGCTCAGAAAACAAATCACTTCGCTCTCAAGAAAATTCATTAGAAGGTAATTTGTTTGTGATAAGTGTAAAAATAACAAGCTAAAAGGCCTTAAATAATGCCTAGGAGAGCGCATTAGTTACCAAAAGTAACTTTGAGAAACACGTTGGTGACTGGGGTCTGGGCTCAAAAACACCTAACAGTCATTCATCTTCAAAGGAAGGGAAAGTGATCGTCAGGTATCAAAGATACAGAATCACCCACTTGGGAATGACACTCCAATAACCGGGTCTCATAGACAACAATGGACACCAAAAGAAAGGCAAAGACCAAATGTGACCAAAAGGCCTAGAGCAACAATGGACCAAACCAAAGCAAAAAGAAGGGAAGGAAAGAAAGTAAAGGGGGGCTCAACATTTTGCACACAAAATGTAGAGATGGGTATTGTAGGGCATAACAAATGGAAACTAACTGGGATAGATGCCTCGTGCATTTGAGAACTCCAAAAATATGGTTGAAATGATGGGGACCTTATCATCAGCAGAGAAGCATCGTGACGACGTGACTCTAAGAACCGGGGAATCTTGCTAAGATTTAGATATTGATCTTTTCCAAAATTATGTAGCTTAGGCTTCAAACGAAGGGACTGAGGTAGAACCTGGCCAGAGAAAAGAAAAAGAAACCACACTAACATATCATAGTTGGGGCTTGATGGGTGTCTCATCACTCCCTGGAATCTGGACCTTCCACCTTCTAACTCTTTTTTTTTTTGTGAATGGGGGAGGTGGTACTTCTTTCACCATGGTCCTCAAGCTTAGCTTGTTACCATAGTGGTACTTCTTTCACCTTGTCATTCTTTTTATTATTGAGTTACCCGGGAAATACTTTCAAGTTATTTCTTTCGCTTAGGAAATTCTCGCAGAGAGTGTAGCCGATATATCTTTCTTCAAACTATTTTTTCCTTTGGATTTAAGTTATTTCCCTTTTCAAAATGACATCTTCTTTGCTCTTTTGAGGAGAAAAATCAATACCTAATCCAGCGAAGAGTCTCCGATGCTCAAAGCCCCATGTTAGGAACTTCCCAAGATGAGGATAGGGCCAACCTCCATTTAACACCTAGTTTGGGACAACTAAAATGTGCAAGGAGAATCTCTCAGCTTGCATGACTATCATGTGAGGCATACCAATCTAACAAAAGAGGGAAAACACTAGGGCCAAAAAAAATAAAAGAGACCAAAAAAAACAGACAGATGGGACACACAAAAAGACCAGACAAGGGCAAAAGCCCCCAAAACTATTTACAAGGGAGGGTGTGCCAGAGCGGCACACCTGAAGGCTACTTAAAAATGATATAAATATGGTACATCTCCCCATGGGAGTGCATCCTTCCACCTCAGTTGAAGTAATGTTTAAGGAACTATCTGTTAACAGGTAGCAGAACAACTTCTCATGTTAACAAACTGAGATGGTACGTGTTGGCTCCATAGATTTTAGATATTTGGTAGGGCCCGAGCCAGAGCCTCTAAAACTTACTATGTTTTCCTTTCTTCTCTCAGGCTTTGTCCCACAAAAGGACTAGGTCCAAAGTCTGAAAAGACTTGAATTGGGCTCTCTTGTCAAATCAATGTTTGACCATAGCTTGGTACTTTGCAAAATGTTCTAGTGTGTGATCTCTCTGCTCTTCCAACTGCACTAGGTTAATGAGACACACTTCAATTATGTTATCCTAGTTGTTAAACTCTTGCATGAAATATAGGATTAGGATTTGTAGGTTTAATGGAAACACTGGATTTAGGCCATACACCAGGTGGAACGGGGAAGTCCTAAAAGTGGCTTTGATTTGGATGCGGTCTTCCCATAAGGAAAACCTCTATTTCTAGTGCCAATCTCATGGATTCCTTTCAAGAAGGTGTTTGATGACCTCTAAAAGGGTCTTGTTAGTGGATTATTCTACCCCATTTCCCTATGGGTAGTAATTACTAGAAAAATTGAGGGTGACACCCCTATCATAAGCCCATTCCAACAACTAAGCAGAGGAAAATGATGGGTCATTATCACACACTAAGGAAAAAGACATTCCAAACCTAGTGACTATGTTTTCTTCAATAAAGAGGATTACTACATTCATTGTGTTGTTCTTGTATGGTATAGCCTCAGTCCATCGGGTGCAATAATCAGTGGCAGTTAAAATATACTAGTGGTTCACAGACAAGTTGGGATTTATCTCTCCTATGAAATTGAATTCCCACTAGGCTAAAGGTCTTGCCTCGAATATAGGTTGGAGAGGCATTGTCAGATTCTACTCTCTTGAAGTGACAGTTTGGAAAGTGTGGAACTTCCTTACGTGTGTGTAGATGTCCTTAAAAATGTGGAGCCAATAGTACCCATCCTAGAGGATTTGATGCGTGGTGGTATCTATGGATCCATGTCGAGTTCCAAAATGACCATGGAATTCTTCTATCATTTTTGTGGTCTGTTCTCGGTCAAGAAATCAGAGGTAGATTCCCTCATGGTTTCTTTGAAAAAGGGTCCCCTTTTTTATCATGAAATGTGCGCTCTTTAGCTGGAGAGCCTGATGTTTACTAGGGATGAGCCCTTTAAGGCACTAGTTATTCAGTAGAAGGTGTACCAAGTCCTCATACCAGGGGTCTTGAGTGATGGATTGCACGGTGTAGGTGTGGCATTCAATATGCAGATTTGCCTCAGCCATAGCTTTGCACAACCCTTGCCCTCAGACAAGTTTCATAGGTTACATTTCTAGGTCGTACTCTTGGAGGATGGCCATCCATTTTCCCCAGTGTTCACCTAATTCACTTTGAAGTAATAAAGACTTGATAGCCTGGTCAGGAAGGATGGCATGCACTTTTCTATGGAGGATGTAGTGTGGAAATTTATTAACCGCCCAGACAAGGGCAAAGGCTTCTGTCTCTAGAGGTGAATATTTCACCTCTGCATTCTTAAAGGGGGATCTCATAAAATTAATGGGTTGTTCTTCCCCTTCAATATTTTGGGTCAACACGGCTACAGTATAGTGGGTGGAGGCAAAAGAATATATGTGAAATGAGAGGGAATAGTCTGGACCGGCTAGGACTAGGGCCTCCATGATGGCTTGTTTGATCTGGACAAAATCTTGTTTTTCCTCTAGGCTCCACTCAATATTGGTATCATTTTTCATCATATCATTTAGAGGTTTTACAACCTCTATGAAACTAGTGGTAAAATTTTGGACAAAATTAATCTTCCCAAAGAAAGACCTCATCTCCTTCTTACTACCAGACATTTTCAGTTTTAGCAGTGCTTCAACTTACTCAGGTTCAATGGATATACCCTTCTTTGATACAACGTATCCTAATAATTTCCCTTCGGTTACCCTGAATATACATTTCTTTGGGTTGAGGGATATACAAAACTAGCAACACCTTTTGCAAATCTTGGCGAGATGGGTCGGGTGATCATGTTGTCTTGAGAGAAAATAGTTAAATCATCCAGGTAGATGATTATGTATTTGTTAACCAAGCCTTCGAAGGCTATGTCCATGGAAAAATGGAACATGGCCCCAATGTTAATTAACCCAAAGGGAATTCTTCTATAGGAAAATGTTCCCCACTTGGTGGTGAATGTTTGGCTCTGTCTTCAAAGTTAACCATAACCTGATTGTACCCAGAGTACCCATCTAGAAAGGACATTGTAATATAAGAAATTGGGAGATGTAAAATGTGTAGATAAATAATCTGTAATGTGTTGTGGGATGTGGGATGTGTGGGGAAGATAAGATGTTCCTTTTAACCTCAAATACACAAAGGATGAATCCAAATTGATTAACCCCAAAGGAAGGATCAATGCATAAATGAATCAATTGATTGGAAGTGAGAATAAAGAGGAAGACCTTAGATTTTGTTTTATAGAAGAGAGTGTGTGATAGATTTAGGAAGATTAAAAACTTTAATTGAAATGAATTGAATAAAATTACTAACCTCAAAATTCTACATATCTAAAGAATGTTTTTTTTGGGTGCCTACAGTGAGTTTCTAGAAAATCTGCAACCGGATCTGGAACAGAAACGCGGAGACTAACAAAACCCAGAAATTTTTTTCCGATCTGGCTCAGTTCCAAATTTGACCCAAAAGTCAATGTCACCTTTGACCTAGAATTTTTGATTCTGACCCTAAACAAAATGTCGATTCTGACCCAGAAATGAATGTCAATTCTAACCCATAATTACTGATTCTGACCTGCACAGTCTAACAGAAAATCTGTTTCCAGTTCCTGATAGTTTGTCGAAAAGGGTATCCAAATTTGTACTTCAATTCTCTATTATGAACCCGTCCCTACAAGAAAAATTGTTTGTTTGTTGGGGGGGAGGGGTTTTCCTTAGTCAAACCCCGATTTAGGAATTAACCTTGAAATCAATAATTGAAATAGAGAATGCTAGCAAGTAGTAGAAGTAGATCTAATAATGAAGCTATGATAATAGATATCCAATTGTATTTATAATGTAAACAAGTTTGTAAATATGAAAGCTTGGACTCAATATTAGAAACCATAAACCTCCATGATTGTATGCTTGGAATCCACCTTGAAGAGAGAATGAATGAATCTTGAGGATGCACAAAGGATCTTGAAGGAAGATCACACCACCATGATGGATAGATCTAATGCTTAAATGCTTGAACCAAATCCCTTCAAAGGCTTGAATGCTTGAATCCTTGATCTTCAATGCAAAACTTGAATGCTTGAGAGGGAGACTTGAAAACCTTGATTGAACTTTGAAATCTTGAGAGCATGTAAATTATGCTTCTTGGATAGATAGCTTTTTTGTGTACTTAGAGAAAATGAGAGGAGAAGGCTTCCTTAGATATATGAATCTAGGGAACAATCTTCTAGAGAGGCCTACATTGGAGAATTAAATTATAATTAGATATATACCCCTAGAAGAGAACCTATATTAAATATAATTTAAGATTTGTCACTTTGGAACCCAAAACAGCCGACCCAGAAGTGGGAAATGAACTTTTAATGACCCTACCAGCTGACAAACTTTCAAAATGGAAAGGGGGACCTAGGTCAAAATTGAGGTTGACCTTGACCTAGGTCAAGGTTGAGGTTGACCTTTACCTAGGTCAAGGTTGAGATTGACCCTGACCTAGGGAGTCAGAACCCCTGGAAAATGTGCCAGATGGGATAGATAGTGTCCAAAGAGGCCCAATCAGGGTGCTAAACAGGCACAGAAGTAGGAGAGGGTCCAAAAATGAGGGGACAATATGATGATGGAAAAAAACACCCCCTAAGGAGGGCTAAATTTTCTTAACAGTAGTGCTTCCATTTTAAGATGATACATTAAGCCCCCACTTTAGCAGGATTATGGAAATTGAACATACTCATAGAAAAGTTAGGAGAAAGACTCAGGTGGATCGCAACAAGGTAGAACATCACTTAGTCAAGGACATGAGTCCCTAGATCAATGATTCTAACTCAACAGACACACACAAAGATATGAAATCAAATATAAATTAATCATAGAAAGCATACATGACTACATAGGAAAGACAAGAGAAACACTATAAATAACATAGCTTCATGATCTAATCCTACTAACATGAAAGCAAAAGAGAGGAAAGAGAAAGTGATTACCTTGCCTAGTAGGATTAGATCATGATCTAATCCTACTAACAATAAACTCAACACCAAGTGCTTGACAATAGGGAAGTTAAATTGGCCTTGTCACCCTGGGATCTCACATCCTATTTTAGTTTTATGATGAGATCATGAATTCTTTGGGTGATGGCGGGGTCTTCGTTGGGTATCATTCTACCTGGGACAAAATCTAAGGTTAGGATTTCCTTGGTCCTATACAACCCGGGCTCTAACTTAGCAAAAGTGACTTTGCTTACTTGACCATAATTTGTGAGGGCTTGTTTCATCCGGGGTTCGCTTTCCACCTTTATTTGGTTAGATTCTCCCCTCCAAGGGAGCCTTAGGTGGGAAAATTTAGTCGAAATATATATGTTCAAGAACTTGGACCAGTTCCGATTCAAGAGCATCCCGTAGGTTTCAGGGATGTCAAACACTTGGATGTCAATGATGCTAATATAGGGGATCTTATACCAATTAGACCTGGACCTTTTTCAATTCACCCACCATCTTGACAATAGTTTTATCTAGTTGGACGATTGTGCCCTTGGATGGTGTGGGGGTCAATCTGAGCTTCTTATAGATAGACAAGGGCATGACATTTCCTGAAGCTTTGTAATCTACTAGGAAGTTGTGTAAGTTTTTGCCATGGATTTTAAGACTAAGAAAAAGGGGGTTCATTTGTACTCCCCCAAAATACAGGTGCGTTGGCATCGTCAAATGTGATAGATTTGGGTAGGAAGTTATGTGATTCTAGGTTCTCTAGATATTGAAAGAGGGACTTCCTCTACCCGGGAAAACTAAGTAGGACCTCCATTAAGGTCATTGTGGTGGTAGATTTCTCCATCACTTTTGTGATGTCAAACTTTCCTTTAGGAGCCCACAGACCTTTTCCAATAAATTTGCATGTATATGTAGGCGTGGGTCCTTTGGGAGAGGGTGGATTGACATTCGCTAGAGGGTCCGGTGGGAGATTCACAACCCTTGGTGGAATCAATGTTGTAAGAGGACCCTTGTTTGACTTACTTTGGTTGTTGTATGGAGTATTGGGATTGGTAAAGGCGTTAGCCTCGAATGATGGGATAGAAGAAACCCTGAAAGTTGGGCTCTTCCTCGTCTTCTTCACCATCACCAAAAAAGATGGTTTCATAGATGAAATCAGAATGGTGTGGTTCAGCTGAGGATTTTGGAGGGGGAGAGTCACTATTTTTTTGCCTATCAGACTGGGAGATCAAGATGATCTTCTCCAACATGGCACATTTTTCCTTAGAATGTGAACCAGTGTCATGCAGTCGACACCAAGATGTCAAGGGAAAAATTCGAAAAGTTGCATGGAATGGCTAGGTCCTATGCCCCCTTGGGGGTTAAGATGACTGGAGGGTCACCCCCATTTTTTGGTGTGTTATTCCATTTTTGGTTGGGCTGAACATTATTGTTCCCATCATTGTTATAATGGTTCCAGGGCCAAGAGTTATTGGAACTCTGTTGTCCAAAAAATATTTTGCCTCTTTGGGAGGGGTTGGTTCCATGTGACAAGGGGGTCCCATCTTCAACTGTCCCATGTCGGTGGTGAGTGAGGAAACTAATCACCAAAGGGATTCAACCTTGACAGACAACTGGGCAGTGGTGTCACAATGTGATGATTGAGGTGGAGGGGTAGGTGCTGAGGCACTTGCTACCACTGGAGGCAAGCTTTTGGATGCCTGAAAGAAAGGCATTTCAGGTGGTGGGGGTACTGGAGTTTGTTGTTGCATCCAGGGTGCGTACTCCAGGGTTGGAGTGTTTTGATGGGGAGTGGGATAAACATACCATGGCATGTGATTCATTGTAGGGGTGCCTAGTGTCAGACAAGGATCATACCCTCTTGAATAAGTGGTTCCCCCGAGCAGTGTGTTATAGGGTAGCCCCTGACCAATACTGTCGAGAGATGTACTCAAGTTTTGGGACAATTCAAGGGTGAGGTTCTAAACCTTAGCCAAGTTGTCCCTTTCATTGGTGGCTCTAGACAAAGAAGTGTGACAACAAATGGGTCCAAGGCATTAAGATACGTCTGAATAGTCACATCAGTAGAGGGGATGAAGGGTCCTATACACCACTTTAGGGATCTCTAGAATCGATGGTTAAAGGTTTCTAGGGGTTCGTTGGCTCCTTTCTGATGGAAATAAACTAGTTGTTAGACCAATTCAAGTCCACGTAGACCCGAAACACTGTCAAAAAGGCAACCTCCATGTCTTTCCAACAATTGATGGAGTTGGCGGGAAAGTTCAAGTACTAGTTCAACTAGCTCTCTCTGAGAGACAACGAGAACATTCTCCTTACCACATCCTCATGTTGGATGCGGTGTCAGTTCATAGCACCTTTTTAGGTATGTAGGTGTTCTTCTATGGTTTAAGGTCCTAGATGTTCATACTTGGGACAAATATTCTCTGGGTGTGGAGGAAGATCATTGACAGTGTTGGGAAACTGTTCCATGAGAGACCCAATATTATTGAAGTATGCAACTATTGGGATATTAAGGTTAATAGTAAGATTGGTTGCTAGAATGGGTTGAATAACCTAAATATTCTGGGGGACTACAAACCCTCTAGACCTGGGGTTAAAATGCTACTTCTTCTAGTATGTCTTCTTCGTTTGTACTGTAGGTCTGAGTTCCAAAAACTCTCTGGGATTAGGGGATGACCATAATATTTTTTTGAAATATAGAGGTGAGAATGACCCTAACCTATGGAAATCTTGGATTCTAAAACTACTACTTAGGGAACCCTGAGGAGGTGTGGTATCAAATCTATTAGGGGAGGATGAGTTCATGCCCTCCTTCTAGCACCAGTTTCTATTGATGGGACTTTGTGATGACCTCGCAATAGGGGAAAGAAGAGTTGTCACCAAATACCAGAGTATCAACCAACTTTTCCTGTAGAGGCTTACAAGAGAGTGGACTCTCCTGGCCTCCAAGAAACTTGTCATTAGATCATGACGGTGCAAGCTTAGCTTAGTTGGACAAGTGACTATTTTATTTGAGGGGATAAATAGTTTTGACTCGTTGACCTATGAAACTTTGAGAATAATGGGTTTCTTGCAAGCATAATTTATATCCGACAAAGAAAATAGAAAAAGATAGGACAAGTTTAGTACAGATCTCTAACTATATCCATGATACATGTTCCCTTAGCATCAACAAAGTTCTAGATGAAAATAAATAACAAATACTAAACATACGTATAACCTTCAATCACATATATATTAGTAGTGTTACCCAAATTTTTCACATATGGGATAGCAATCATAACAGTAAGTAAAAATTTGCATAAAGATACATCCCTTTGACATTACTGTTCAACCAATATAGATGAATACATTACTATTACATTCATATTATCAGATTTTATTTGTACTCTAAGTTTTGATCAAATTCACACTTTCATATTCATAAATGATCATTACATTGTGCATTCATACTGAATGTATTAGACAAGTGTTCCTTTAAGGTCACATCCTACATACTGAAACTCAGAGGACATATGCAAAAAACAAAGTAAGAAAGAGGCATGATAAAGTCTAGGGTCTATGTATTGCCTTTAAGAGGTCTTCTAGTTTATGGAGCTGTTCATCTGAAGTCTTTCATGTCTGGTCTTATCTCTGTCTGTCCTGCATCCTATGTCTTCTTTTGGTCCTATTTCCTACATCATCATGGTGAAAAAGATGTTAGATCCAATTGGATCTAAGCAATACATAAATGCCTAAAAAAAACCATACATCAGTCAAACTCCCTGAACTGCATATTTACTGATGATATCAATGTGATAGAAAGATATGCATTTGCATTGACAGAATAATAACATCAAAAAAAATATCTTTATGAAAATCCTGTGTTGTATTTGAAAAGATGCAATGAGTGTCACGAGCCCGTGCTCAAACTTCACAAATATGCATTATTAAAGAATGAAAGAATGCTAGATGTTCAATGTACAGGAAAGAAAGAAATGTTCAAATACATATTTCAAACACTATTGATACTGATATGCAGAAAGATGAGCAAGATTCAGCGTAGTCAAAAGATCACATTATGCATATGAAGATGCTGTTTTAAATAATGCATATGTAAGAGTAAAAAGAAAATGACAGTGTTATTGTCATCAAAAGATTATGCATGTTTGGTGAATCAAACAATAGTGTTGTTGTGAAAAATGTTATGCATATACAAGTAAAAGAAGATACAATACATAACAGTAATGCTGTTATAAAGTAACATGCATATGCAAATAGAACTAAATGCTATCTATTTTGTAATCAGAATATGCATATATACAATAGAATGAATATTAGTTTTGCTGTTATGAGATCAAACAATAAAAGAATGATCAAATGGTGCTGTTATTTCACATGTTCAACTCATGTTCTGAAGAGGAAATCATCAAATGAAGAATGACATATTTATGCATGAATGGAAGATGGTGTTACAGAACAAAGTACTACTAGGAAGGGTATCACTTACAGAAAGAAAAAAAAAAGTTCAAATGCAGAGTTTCATTAAAAATGGAGAGTAAACAGCAGTCCTATGATGTAGTTATGTATATATCCATGGGAGTGGAACAAGTATAGTATCCGTATGTCTAAAATGGATTTGAAGAAATGTTTATGTAGGTTATTTAGCAAGAAGCGCTATTGTGGTCTGCTGGAATTAAAGTGATGTATGTACTCATGTTTATAGTGTTGTTATCATTTCAGTGTTTATGTCTGAATAATTTCCAAGTACATCAAGCAACCAACTGGAATGGAGTGACAGCAAATATACTTTCTTTTCAAACATAGCATCACTTCTACAAACAGCTTGAGCACAAAAACATGGGAAACAACAAACAAAAGCTATGGAGTCCATTTCTTATTTAATATGACAGCTTGCAGATGTTTTGTATTTACTTCCAAGAAGAGTGTTACAAAAATGATCAAACAGAGGACAGGACTTAAAGTGAGGCTACAGATTTTATGATGCAGAAAAGGAGACACAGTTGATGCTTTAGCATAGTAAAGAAACATTGCAAAGTGTAGGTCTAACAAACATATTCACTATTCAAATAGAGCTTGATTTAAGTCAAAGACAAGATGCAGATAACACACAATATCTCTAGTTTAACAAATATAGTACAACCTCCACATGTTTTTAATAAGTTTCAGGCATGGTGATGTTATGTTATCACTATAATAAATAAGAAGAAGCCCAAGTTCGTTCAAAGTAATGAGCAACACATTCAAACAGAAAAGACAACATAAGTAAAGGGTAACTTATCTTCAAGTTACAAGTTTGAAATGCAGTGGACGCCGATTCTAAGAGAAGCCCAATCTTCTTTCATCATGAAAGCCTTGTTTCATGGCATCCAAAACTCCAGTCAAAGAGGCTGTAATATAAAGATGAATAGAGATCGATGAAGGACTCATAAATCATGGTTAAATGTTTAAATCGTAGGCTGCAAATCAACTCAAGATGCATGGCTGAGTTCAACTAGAAGAAGTCCAAGCTTCTTAAAGTGGAGATATGCATACAAAGCCCAAGCTCCAATACTATATGTAGCCTGAGTTATCTGAAGGTGGAACCCGCAGTATATGAAGAGGCCCGAGCTTCTTGCAATAATATATAACAGTGCCATTTTATGGCATTTTCAAACTGATGGCATTAAGCCCGAGCTTCATGTAGAGGAACTACGGTGAGAGCCTAAGCTAACAAAGCGCCACTATTTATGCTTTTAAACTTTAGTTTGAAAGAACCATTCAAAGAACCCACTTCTCCAAGAGCCTGAGCTCTTTAGATCTCTGTTGCAGCATCCATTTCAATAACAAGCCCGAGCTTCTACAGAGAGATGCAAAATGCCATATCTCACGGCATCCAAAACTCCAGTCTATAATAATGCCAGCCAATGATGGTGAACTCCAGCTCACATTTCGAACATGGAAAGCATTGAGAGCACAATATAGAACAGCGGTATGGCAGCACCAAACCCTTATTCTTCTCCCAAACAGTAGATTACAAAAGAAGGGCTACAAAGTACCTTTGCCAAAATGGATAAAACTTTGGAATCCATTGAATAGAAGGAGTTAAATGCCTAGGTAACTGCAGTACCTAGATAGTGCATTATGAGATATTTTCTTCATTGTATTTGTTATCTCAAGTTGGGCAATAGTTATTTTCACTATGGTGTCAGCTTGGCTGGAGTTAGGTTTTTGTTTATGTTATGCTATCAGGTTTTAAGTCATAGGAGTTGGAGTTTTTACGCAAATGTTGGTAGAATTTTGTAATGTATTTTGTAATGAAGTTGGTACATTATGTAAAAAGGATGAAAATATTTTAAAAGCCAACTTTAGGGGTGTTGGCACTCTAAAAAATTTGTGAGGAATGGGACACATTAGCATGCATTTGTACTATTTTGCTTTCAAGATGCATGTGGGAACCAGGTGTTTTCTGGGTGGTTTCATAAAATGCATTTGTCCATTGCATTTCATATGCTTCAATGATTTATTTTGAGTCCTAAAGTTGCATGCTCAAATGGGTTTTCATCAGTCCGTTCCTAGGGGGTCTCAAAATCAGAAAATTGCCAAGTGTAGAAATCGTCGAGAAGGGCTACTTCGAGATTGAATATCTTGAAATTGGATAAGTGTTATGAAAATCTGAGCCTAACATCTTGTTGTACACATTGCATACTCTCTATGTGTCAGGTTTTAGGTCCCTGTGATGAGTTTCGACCCTGTTTATTCATCCCCTTCCAGAGGTGTTTTCTCAGTTTTGCACTTGT
>MU228128.1:583595-599648 GCA_018584345.1 Thuja plicata | reverse complement strand
TCATCAATCAATTATTCAAATCATTTTCCCTTTCTGTTTAAAGAGTTGTGAATGATTATTATATCAAGTGTGATGGGCAGGAATCCATCCCCTGATTCACTAAAAGAAGTGAATCCAACAGGTACACTCGCCTGAGCCTTTGAGCTCGAAGTGTAGGAGGGTTTGTTTGATCCTCGTTAATTAGCCTTTTCTTTGACAAGGTCAGGGAAAAATGCTAACAAGGGGCATTAGTCATTTTCGAAATTAGACTTTAGGGGCTAGATTTTAGGCACTAATTATGCCTCAAATTTAGGAATATGCCTTTTGGAGGGATAGTTGTTGAAGGCTACATTATAGGCATGGATTAGCCCTTTGTTTTAGGGATGATCTTTATGTTTTGGAGTTCATTTTTGGAGGGAGATCTCATTTTTGAGATTAGCCATGTGAGCTATTTAGTGGACCTGGTACTTCATAGTTAAGGGTTCAAAATCTGGTAAGGAGGTACTTTCAATGAACTGTTTGTTCCTGAAGACCTTTTTTATTCATTTTGTATCCATTTTGGTTGCATATTTTGGAGAGAGGGAATATAGTGAACATATCATTCCTAAGTGCTTGGAAGGCCATTCTTGTAATCATTTTGTCATATTTTTTAAGGAATGAACCAGATATTTTGACTCATATTTGTGAATTTGTTTCGATATTGGATCATGTTTTCATCTTTTTCTAACAAGTGTCAAATCATTTATTATCTAAAGGAAGTGAGTAGATTTATGTTCCTTCTCAAGATAATCAATTTCTCCAAGGCCTTGTATGAGAAATGTATGTTTTTTAATTATCCAAGCTGTTTGTGGTAAAACCCTGATAGCATGCATCTATTAACCTATATGTTGAGCAGAGATTCAGGGTGTTAAGATCTTCATTTGTAAGTCAGGATTGAAGTTTCATCTTTTTGCAAAGTCTGAATTCATTCTTGGTGTATCACCCCTATCTATTTCTAGTTTTGAAGTTTCTTTTTTCCCTTTCCCTACTAAGTTACAAATCAGGAGGTGATATCCCAAATCAGATAGGAACCGGCCTAGAATCAGGAGACTCTTCTTCATCGATAGTTCACCCACAGCTAGAGGAAGTTTCCTTCGTTAGATAGAATTGCCATGAAGCCTTAATGTATGATTTAGGGTGACAATTCTAAGCCTGAACAGTTTTTGGCACAGCCGATGGGACTAAAGGTCATAGATTTCACAGTTCTTGCTGGTTTTGATATGCATCCAGCAGGTTGCAGGCTATTTGAAGGTCAATATTATGCATATATGGCAGCTCTAAGGTTATATCTACTAGTTTTATGCAAATTTGGTGCTTAAGATGGATTATTATCCTCCATTTTATGAAGATATTTCTACATGTTCTCAATATCAATCATATCAATACAACCCTGTTGTTGTTTTTGTTCTAGAATTTGAAGGACATCATTCACCTCATGTTTGTCACCCTCCAGCACAGCAGCAAGTTTCTTGGTAGCATGCGTACCAGCAGCCACAAAGGGGTTTCTTTGATGATTCTCAGAATTATTCTTAGCATGTTCCAAACATGAGCCTTGATGATATTCTGAAGAACTTTCAAGAAAAAATGAGATCTGTGGAGAAAGAGCAAGAGTATGGCGTGCATCAAGAGGAGCTATCTTATCAAGCTCACATGCACCAGCAAGAAATGGAGGCTCAAAGGTATGAATAGGATATGTTTGCCAAGCGAGTTGCATTTAAAGAGGAACAAATGAGGCAGTTAATGAAAAAATTACAAGAGCTAGAAGCTCAAGAAGCTTCTTGTGCCTTTAGTCAACCTACAATCCAAGAAGGATCCAAGCTAGAGATTCCAAATTATAAGCCTGCAGAAGAAACAAGGCAGCCCATACAAGAGCCCTTAATTGAGCATGGTCAGCCAGCCCACTTTGGTGACTTTCAGTCAGAGATGTGTAATGTAGCTGAACCAGATGAGCAAGATACCAAGTTGTCATGGTAGCCCTCATGGACTAAGCACCCTGGTTTCCAAATGCCAAATCTTATCAAGGTGGTTACATGTGGGTCATCTCCAGATCAGGGAGCTGAGAAGGAGGTTATTAGCTCAAATTTGATAGAACAAGAGGTATTGGATTCAGTTGCAAATCTTCCTGTATATTCTGAGGTGGATAGTCAACAAATTTCGTCATTGGCTACAGAAAACTCTTTTGACCAGAAAGAGGTGGTTGTACTTCTTTTTGAGGAGTTACCCTCTTTTGTAGATCAAGGAAAAGAGGAGGAGATTCCGGTCACTTCAGTACAGCAGGGTGTCCATAATCAAGAAACTGATCAAAGCTTAGAGAGTTGTTTTGACAACATTATTGCAGATTTCTATGAGAAGCTTGAGAGGCCAGAATTTGTGCCTAGTCAAGTGTGCTCTATTGTGGAGGGCACTCTTTCTAATAATTATGTGCAGGACTGCAAGCTGGAACAAAGTGCTCAAGATTCACAGTAGATCAATAGTTTTTATGAGTTCCTAGCTAACTTGACAGAAGATGATGATGTTTTGACCATGGAGGAGGAGCTCTCATGCCAATTAATGATGCAGGACAGCCATAAAGAACCAGAGGGGAGGAAAGAATCCAACAGCATAAAGCCAGAGTTTAACATCTCTAGAGGCTTCCCAATCAGGCATCTTTCCAAAAAAGGGCCTATTCCTAAAATTCCAATTATAGAGCAATAGATCTAGCATGATTATTCACCTCAAATCTACAATTATATTGATCAAATCCAAGAGGTGTGTGATCTGGTCTTTCACTTTCAGGATATGCTTCAAGAGGTTCATATTCTTCAAGTTGCGTTGCATATTTTTTCAATTGCCTATATGCATGCATCTCATCCACTGTTGGTGAGAAAAGGAAAATATTTTAATGAACCAGTAAATGGTTTTGTTTAGTAGAATTTATGGCTAGTTAGGTTAGGATAGGTTAGATTTCCAGTTTCCCTAAGTGTTGTCAAGCACATTTAGGTTAGTTTTAGTTTTAGTTTTCCCAGTTTTCAATAAATCTTCAAGTTTGCAAGGTCTTCCAAGGTTGTTGTCCAAATCTGTGAATACAAAGAAATCATTCCTCAATGATCAAAAATACATCTACAATCTGTGGTAATGAAGTTTTACTTCATTACCACAAATCACAAACATACCAACAATCATTGGGGAAGGGTTTTCTTATATCCACAGATTAGGTTTAGGGTTTTCGTAGGTGATCAACAGACTCAATGCCCAATGGACTCTTTTAGGCTACTGGTCCCAATGTCAAGTAGGCAGACATCCATCAAAGGTCGCCAGAATTGTTACCCAAATTTTTCACATATGGGATAGAAATCATAACAATAAGTAAAAATTTGCATAAAGATACATCCCTTTGACATTACTATTCAGCCAATACAGATGAATACATTGCTATTACATTCATATTATCAGATTTTATTTGTACTCTAAGTTTTGATCAAATTCACACTTTCATATTCATAAACAATCATTACATTGTGCATTCATACTGAATGTATTAGACAAGTGTTCCTTTAAGGTCACATCCTGCATACTGAAACTCAAAGGACATATGCAGAAAAGAAAGAAAGAAAGAGGCATGATAAAGTCTAGGGTCTATGTATTGCCTTTAAGACATCTTCTGGAGTTGTTCATCTGAAGTATTTCATGTCTGGTCTTATCTCTGTCTATCCTGCATCCTACGTCTTCTTTTGGTCCTGTTTCCTGCATCATCATGGTGAAAAATATGTTAGATCCAATTGGATCTAAGCAATACATAAATGCCTAAAAAACACCATACATCAGTTAAACTCCCTGAACTGCATATTTACTGATGATATCAATGTGATAGAAAGATATGCATTTGCATTGACAGAATAATAACATCAGAAAAACATATCTTTATGAAAATCCTGTGTTGTATTTGAAAAGATGTAGTGAGTGTCACGAGCCCGTGCTTGAACTTCACAAATATGCATTATTAAAGAATGAAATAATGCTAGATGTTCAATGTACATGAAAGAAAGAAATGTTCAAATAAAGATTTCAAACACTGTTGATACTGATATACAGAAAGATGAGAAAGATTCAGTGCAATCAAAAGATCACATTATGCATATGAAGATGTAGTTTTAAATAATGCATATGTAAGAGTAAAAAGAAAATGACAGTGTTATTGTCATCAAAAGATTATGCATGTTTGGTGAATCAAGCAATAGTGTTGTTGTGAAAAATGTTATGCAAATACAAGTAAAAGAAGATGCAGTACATAACAGTAATGCTGTTATAAAGTAACATGCATATGCAGATAGAACTAAATGGTATCTATTTTGTAATTAGAATATGCATATATACAATAGAATGAATATCAGTTTTGCTGTTATGAGATCAAACAATAAAAGAATGATCAAATGGTGTTGTTATTTCACATGTTCAGCTCATGTTCCGAAGAGGAAATCATCAAATGAAGAATGAAATATTTATGCATGAGTGGAAGATGGTGTTACAGAACAAAGTACTACAAGGAAGGGTATCACTTACAGAAGAAAAGAAAAAAAAAAGTTCAAATGCAGAGTTTCATGAAAAATGGAGAGTAAACAGCAGTCCTGTGATGTAGTTATGCATATATCCATGGGAGTGGAACAAGTATAGTATCCGTATGTCTAAAATGGATTTGAAGAAATGTTTATGCAAGTTATTTAGCAAGCAGTGTTATTCTGGTCTGCTAGAATTAAAGTGATGTATGTACTCATGTTTATAGTGTTGTTATCATTTTAGTGTTTATGTCTGAATAATTTCTAGGTACATCAAGCAACCAATTGGAATGGAGTGACAAAAAATATGCTTTATTTTCAAACATAGCATGGCTTCTACAAATATCTTGAGAATGAAAACATGGGAAATAACAAACAAAAGCTATGGAGTCCATTTCTTATTTAAGATGACAGCTTGCAGATGTTTTGTATTTACTTCCAAGAAGAGTGTTACAAAAATGATCAAACAGAGGACAAGACTTAAAGTGAGGCTACAGATTTTATGATGCAGAAAAGGAGACACAGTTGATGATTCAGCATAGTAAAGAAATATTGCAAAGTGTAGGCCTAACAGACATATTCACTATTCAAATAGACCTCAATTTTAGTCAAAGACAAGATGCAGATAACACACAATATCTCCAATTTAACAAATATAGTACAACTTCCACATGTTTTTAATAAGTTTCAGGCATGGTGATGTTATGTTATCACTATAATAAACAAGAAGAAGCCCAAGTTCATTCAAAGCAATGAGCAACACATTCAAATAGAAAAGACAACATAAGTAAAGGGTAACTTATCTTCAATTTAGAGGTTCGAAATGAAGTGGAGGCCAAGTCTAAGAGAAGCCCGAGCTTCTTTCATCATGATAGCCTTGTTTCACGGCATCCAAAACTCCAATCAAAGAGGCTGTAATATAAAGATGAATAGAGATCGATGAAGGACTTATAAATCATGGTTAAATGTTTAAACCGTAGGCTGCAGATCAACTCAAGATGCATGGCCGAGTTCAACTAGAAGAAGTCCAAGCTTCTTAAACTGGAGATATGCATACAAAGCCCAAGCTTCAATACTATATGTAGCTCAAGTTATCTGAAGGTGGAACCGGCGGTATATGAAGAGGCCTGAGCTTCTTGCAATAATATATAATAGTGTCATTTTATGGCATTTTCAAACTGATGGCATTAAGCCTGAGCTTCATGCAGAGGAACTACGGTGAGAGCCCGAGTTAACAAAGTGCCACTATTTATGGTTTTAAACTTTAGTTTGAAAGCACCATTCAAAGACCCCACTTCTCCAAGAGCCTGAGCTCTTTAGATCTCTGCTGCAGCGGCCATTTCAATAACAAGCTTGAGCTTCTACAGAGAGATGCAAAATGCCATATCTCATGACATCCAAAACTCTAGTCTATAATAATGCCAACCAACGATGGTGAACTCCAACTTGCATTTCAAACATGGAAAGAACTAAGAGCACAATAGAGAACAGTAGTATAGCGGCACCAAACCCTTATTCTTCTCCCAAATAGTAGATTACAAAAGAAGGGATACAAAATGCCTTTGCCAAAACTGATAAAACTTTGGAATCCATCGAATAGAAAGAGTTAAATGCCTAGGTAACTACAGTACCTAGATAGTGCATTATGAGATATTTTCTTCATTGTATTTGTTATCTCGAGTTAGGCATTAGTTATTTTCACTATGGTGTCGGCTTGGTTGGAGTTAGGTTTTTTTTTATGTTATGCTGTTGGGTTTTAAGTCATAGGAGTTGGATTTTTTATGCAAATGTGGGTAGAATTTTGTAATGTATTTTGTAATGAAGTTGGTACATTATGTAAAAAGGATGAAAATATTTTAAAAGCCAACTTTAGGGGCATTATTCATTTTCGAAATTAGCCTTTAGGGGCTAGATTTTAGGCACTAATTATACCTCAAATTTAGGAATATGCCTTTTGGAGGGATAGTTGTTGAAGGCTACGTTATAGGCATGGATTAGCCCTTTGTTTTAGGGATGATCTTTATGTTTTGGAGTTCATTTTTGGAGGGAGATCTCATTTTTGAGATTAGCCATGTGGGCTATTTAGTGGACCTGGTACTTCATAGTTAAGGGTTCAGAATTTGGTAAGGAGGTTCTTTCAGTGAACTGTTTGTTCTTGTAGACCTTTTTTATGCATTTTGTATCCATTTTGGTTGCAGATTTTGGAGAGAGGGCATATTGTGAACATATCATTCCTAAGTGCTTGGAAGGCCATTCTTGTAATCAATTTGTCAGATTTTTTAAGGAATGAACTAGATATTTTGACTCATATTTGTGAATTTGTTTCGATATTGGATCCTGTTTTCATCTTTTTCTAACAAGTGTCAAATCATTTATTATCTAAAGGAAGTGAGTAGATTTATGTTCCTTCTCAAGATAATCAATTTCTCTAGGGCCTTGTATGAGAAATGTATGTTTGTTAATTATCCAAGCTATTTGTGGTAAAACCCTGATAGCATGCATCTATTAACCTATATGTTGAGCAGAGATTCTAGGTGTTAAGATCTTCATTTGTAAGTCAGGATTGAAGTTTCATGTTTTTGAAAAGTCTGAATTCATTCTTGGTGTATCACCCCTATCTATTTCTAGTTTTGAAGTTTCTTTTTTCCCTTTCCCTACTAAGTTACAAATCAGGAGGTGATATCCCAAATCACATAGGAACCGGCCTAGAATCCGGAGACTCTTCCTCATCCATAGTTCACCCACAGCTACAGGAAGTTTCCATTGTTAGATAGAATTGCCATGAAGCCTTAATGCCTAATTTAGGGTGACAATTCTAAGCCTGAACAAGTAGCAAGGTAAAGTATTTCATTAAATCGTTACAAGAGCTAGAAAAAAGGACATAAGGAAGCATACAACATGAGAACCATTTTCTTAATTCCAGGATCAGAAACAATACAGAGTGTAGTGTTGAAAGGTGTTCCTCATTCTTTCATTAACTTCAAATCCAACATCACTGGTGTTTACACTAGTGGCCCTAAGGGAGCATTAATCTACTCTGAACTTTAAAAGACAAGATTGCTAAAAAGACTAAGAGCTTGTATTGCTAGTGGATAGATAAATCATCAATTTTATGACCCGTGGAATGGCATCATAATTTGTATTCAAAGAAAAATATAAATACCTAAGGGACTATCCCTACACTAGCTATTTACATTATATCACAATATTTACAGTTGGTACGACCAATGCTGTCATAATTTTCTTGATATAATGCAATCATTTGAGAAGAAAAGAGAGGAAAGAAAGAAAGAAGATCTTGGAAAACCACCATTGGAAAAAGCATCCTTGTACTTGCAAATGTGATGGAGCTTCCCTAAGTGACCTGGGCCATATTCCCTCATTAATTCTCTTCTGAACTTTGGTGATCGGGTGGGCCCCCGTATGCTAGATATTAAATGCTAGAATAGTGTCTTGGGACCCAGGAGGCATCTGCAATGAACCTTTGGACCAATAGTAACTGGTCACACCAAGAGGGACAGTTACGGACCTAAAATCATGCTATAGATAATGATCAATCGACTTAGGAGAGCTGTCAACACTTATCACTATAAAGAATAAAAAACTAGGAACGCGGGATCCGTGATCTGGGAGCTTACACTCAAAGAATAAAGAATGCTCATGTACTTTGCCTCTAATGAAGGATCTTTAGATTCTGAGAAATCTTACTGGCCTTTGAATTTTGAGTATGCCTCCAGAATTTTGAGTATGCCATCTTCTTCTACATCCTTCAAGCAGTCTCGATGATTGATGGATCTTTTAAGGTGGACGCCAGTGTCCCCAACCTTATCTTTTAATTCTACAGCTATCTTGGCTACATCATGGGACTTGACTAACATCTGGGAGAATTCTTCCATCGTAGTGCTAATAAAATCTCCCTTAGATCATAATTGAACCTTGGTCACTTCATCAAACTTTCCATGTATATAATTGACGAGAGTATAAGTCCCAGGGATGAGAGGATCAGCCAATAAAATATCCTAGATGAGGGTAGCATATTGGTCAAATGAAGCCCAAACTATTTGTAGTTGTTCTTCTAGCACCCCTACCAGTTGCTTGTTGGTTTTGACTTTGAATGCAAGTCTAGAGTATTGATTTCCGAGGATTCCATATGCCTCATCCCCTAGAATACCTATATTGACTAACTTGTCTTCACCGAGATTCAAAATATCTACTGAGGTATCCCCCCATTCTTCAAATTTCTCAATCTCTCCTTGCCACTAAAGGATGGTGGCCTCTATCTGCTTCACGGTGTCATTTTCCTGGTAGAAGTCTGGGAGAGATTCAAACAGAAAATTTCTTATGTCGCCAGTCTACTGGGCTATCCATTAGTCCACCACTAGCAACTTCTTTTTCATAATCCTTAGTGAATCAATGACACCTTGAGGGAGTTATATTCCAGAAGTTGAAGGTTTGAGTGCTTCAGAAGCAAGGGGCGCACTAACTCTGTTAGGAGTTCAAAAAGATTGGTGTTGGTTACCTTCAACTCGTTTATCATATGAGATTACTTCTCATACCAGGAATGAATGGCCTGGCTTGCTTCATTTAGGAGGTCCAATTCCCCCTACTAAATTCTTTTACCTAGAGACACCTCCATGATTACATATTCTTTGGCAGTTACCTCCGAATCTTCTTTTCCTATTGGAGGGGCGGCAATTGTTGCCACAACATTACCATCTGGGGCCCTTTGAGTGCTATGAAGGGTACAAGCCCTCTTGGGATTCTTATAAACTTGGCTCTCAACCAACATTTTGGCAAGTCATAGTGGGGCCATGATAGTAGTTGGAGCATTTCTTTTTTGGGCTTCCACCAACCACTACGGCAAGGCAGCTGTCCCTCTTATCATTATCCTTGAACTTGGAGTGCCTCTGGGGTTCAATTTAGGTTTCCCTCTAGATGTATTTTCCACTCTATCAATGAGGTCCTCACATGGGTTTCCTTTATCTCCCTCTGCATCACCTTCTGGAATGTTGGGTGTGGAGGAGGCTGAGGCAGCTCATTCAGATCTACTTGTTGAAATATGGCCGCAACTTTGTTGGTCTCTATATATAGTGGTGTTAGAAAAATCTGATCACCAATTAGGCTTAGGGGCACTGAGTCGTAGGTTATGATTTTTCTCAAAGGTCCAGTTTCCTCTTCAGCCGACACTTGCTCAATGACCGGGTTATTTTCTTTTTCGTGTGGCATTTTATTTTCTCCTTCATCCTCTTCAGTCTAGGACTCATCTTCTTCTTGGGCCACCACATCTTCTGGCCCTATTGACTCATATATGGTAACCTCAACTTCTTGTTTTTTTGTATCTTCTATGGCACTGCCAACCATATGGTAAAATTCTCCAAGATCACCCATCGGGAAGAAGTTGTCAACGTTTATCTATGCTATCTCTGGGGGACTCTCTAGATTATCTTCTTTCTTGGAGGAGGGGGAGGAAGAAAGTACCTCAACCTCAGGTACATCCTCAGGCTCTGGGCCCAGATTTCTATTCTATGGGGATCAATCTACCTTTTTCTTCTTTCTTCTCTTGAGTGGCATTTCAGGCTCTACAACTACAGTAGTTCCCGCGATCTATGATTCACACGCTGCACTTAATAAAATAGTCAGGGAAGGAGAACCTTTTGGCAGAGGATAGGAGCCTACCAGGGTATCCCCTAGACCAAAATTCATTTTGGCATTTGTTGCTTCCGTTAATTTCTGGGAGTGCTCCAATTTATCACCCAACTCCTCCATTAGTGGGGCCAAAATGGGTTCCAAGAACTGAGGTGGGGTGCTTATCATTTTCTTTCCTTGGGATTTGGATTGTTCCACAACCCAGGAGCCTAAGGCTTAAATTGATATTTTTTCTGTACACTCTTCGGTAGGCCTTATCAAAATAGGAGTGGCTATGCTCAATTACTATTTTCAAGATGTCCTTGATACTCAAAATCTCTGGTGTATCCCAATATACTAGAGGGAGGTCCATCTTATCTAAACATGTATCTTTATACTCGAGTTCGTCTTGGGGCCTAGTGTCTAAAACTATTTGTGGGAATGTCTGGAGCTTGATTTGTTTTATGATTCCTTTTGTCATCCTTTTGTAGCGTGAATTTTAGACATCATAATCATCTCAGCAATTGGCCCAAAAATATTATGTGTTGAGCATGGGGGTTTTCCCCCTTGGGCATTAACCTTTGTAGTCGTCCGAGCATATCGTAATCCTTATGACTGAAAGAATATTTTTCTAAGTTAAAGCTCCTTAGCTCCTTTTTTGCTTCCTAGGCCGCAGTGAGCGAGCAAGAGTATTCCCTTCAAATGAATAGGAATGAGGGAACAATGACCTTCTTCAAGGTTGTCAAGGTATGCATCTGCAAAATCTTCTTGAAAAATTCCAATAAAATAAGTCTATCCCCACAATGCTTGGGCAATAGAAAGGGTTCCTTGGAGAAGCTAAACACCCGAATATAAGTGTGCTAGGAAAACTAGATGAAGTAACATCCCCATGCACCAAATTGGCTCAGGTCATGCGGGGATAATTTGAATCCCTGATCAACAGTGATCTCCTTGATCCCATGGAAGATCAAGGCATCGTTGACTCTACAAAAATGTGGGAAACTCTAGTCCCAATAAATTTGGGGGAAGTGGTCCCATGGAGAAACTTGACCAGGTCCTTCCCCAAGAACACCAACTGTTGTTAAACCTTGGATTCCCTAGCACTATCAGGAAAGAAACCAAAGAAAGTAAGAAGTCATGTAGAACTTCCACTCTATGTTGACCTTCCTCATCTGTATGTCTACATATCTGACAATGATGTCAGTCCAATCGAAGAGTGCCTTGTTGGTGGTCATACCTTATAAGAAATATTACATCTAGGGGGATAATTCTTGGGCATGTGGTTCCATGAAAACCCTACACAAAAAGATAATTCCCGCCTAGATAGGCTCCTTAAATTTAGAGTGAGGAATATTTGTCCACATTTTCTTATAATCTCATGTTTTTCGTGTCCTCATACTGCTGGAGGGTTTCGACCTTAGTGAGAGAAACAACACCTAAAAATTGTGGGATGTGTCACCCTCTGGCAGTGGCATCATGGTCTAATGTGATAATGGGCACTGGGTATCCTAGAGGAGTTGGGGAAGTCAGCATAGCAGTCACACTACCTCTGAGATAACCCCTAGATAGCAGAAAGATTAGCTATGATACTTGTACTAATCATGGAAAACTAGTTGCTTGAATAATTTTAGATGCTGCTAAGTTAACTGATTTGGATTCATCAAAGCATCGAAGTTGATGGATTGTTTGAATAAGGCCTTGCAATTTGGCCCATGTACTGAGGTGTGTGTCGGTGATCTCTTTAAGTATAGACTCAATTCAGGACCCATGAATTGTCCTATTATTATTATATTTATCAATTAGCGAAAGCTTTTCCAATGTCTTCTCTATCTTGTTCCTCTTACTGGTGTTTGCAGTGACACTTAGGAGTTCCAGACTCCCAGGTGGTTAAGACCCTGAAGCCATTTCTTGCTTTCTTTGACTTGTACTTGCAAACCAGACAATCGTCAATACATAAACATTGAAATATTATGGATTCCAGAGGATTTGAGAGTGACTTCACCCTTTCACCTGAAACATAGAGACATTAAGGCATCCTAAATGGGATCATATGTCCGAGATTTAATACAATTTTAACACATAAAATATTTCTTGCTTACCAAGGATCCAAAATGATGACCCAAAAAGGGGTTGTATGAGGTGTAAAAGGTTAGGCCTACTGACACGCTTGACATTAACTTGAAAAGATGGCGATTGTCAGTGATAAGATAGGTAGCCCTGCTACCATACTTTAACATGTGCATGCCCACTCAGCTGAGTAATGACATTTAATGGACAATTGTTTTGGTGTGAGTGGCATGAATGCCACTTGGGATGAATTTTAAATGTTCATTCATGGGAACTAATTCTTCCATTAAGATGGAAAGGATGGAGGAGAGAGAAAAATTAATGGCCTACTAGTGAGCTGGCCTCTGTAACTGGAATACCTACCTTCTCAATGTCTAGGACAACACCAACTGGGTTGGTGAACTTGGTTATTGGGTGTACATGGTCTCAGACCTCGTAAAGAATTGGGAAGACAAAGGGTCCTCAGGAATTGCTTCTAAAACACCCAACTGGGCAGAAACTCTCAGAAATGCCATGTCTCTAAGTGGAGCAAAAACAAAGTGCTATAGACTCAGCTTTACAGAGCATCTACAAACTATTCATAGAATATACAAAATATATATAAATGAAACTATGACATATTTACAGACTTCCTAGCAGGAAGCAAACAATATTTACAAAATCTACAACCCAAAAGGGTGGACATCTCTCCTTCTGAGTTGGATGACTACAAACGGAAGAAGACACACCAGGCTCAAGGATAGCATCGTACCGAATGGAAGACGCAACCTTGAAGTGACAAAAGAGAACAGATGTGAAGGAAAAATTAAAAACACACTAGATAGAAATGAGAAACCAAAGAAAAACACAAATAGATGACAACAAGGAATAGACACGAAACGGAACAAAAACTAGCAAACAAAGGAAGTGAGAAACACGTGGAGAAATAGAGGAAACAAAAAGAAACAAAAACAAAGGAACCCAAGAGCCTACCTAGAATTCAAAATGCCAAAAGGGGATACTGCAAATAGCTTCACTCTTTCACCTAAACACTCCACCAGGACCGTCGAACACACCTCTGCACCTTCTAGCTTAGGCATCTTAGCTTAGAAAACAAATCGCTTTGCTCTCAAGAAAATTTTCCAAAAGGTAATTTTTTTGTGCTTAGTGTAAAAATGACAAGGTAAAAGGCCTTAAATAATGCTTAGGAGAGCACATTAGTTACCAAAAGTAACTTCGTGAAACACGCTAGTGATCGGGGTCAAGACTCAAAAACACTTAATGATCATTCACCTTCGAAGGAAGGGAAAATGATTGTCAGGTATCAAAGATTCAGAATCACCCACTTGGGAACAACACTTCAGGAACTGAGTCCCAGAGACAACAATGGACACCAAAAGAAAGGCAAAGACCAAATGGGACCAAAAGGCTCAGAGAAACAAAGGACCAAACCAGAGTGAAAAGATGGGAATGAAAGAAATAGGGGGACCCAAAATTTTACACACAAAATATAGGGTTGGGTATGCAAGGCATAACACTCACATCAAGGCACTAGAGCTCTTGATGTTGTGAAACTCTATACTCTTCATCAGCAAACAAATTCTGCAAAGAGACCCTAAGGGATGGGATCTCGATCTCAACTGGAAGGATGGATTTAGAACCAAAAATTAGGGAGTATGGATTCACCCCAATAGGTATGTCGATGGAAGTTTGATACAAAAATAAGTTGGTATTTAGTTGTAAATTTTAGCCGCAGCTAGCCTCACTGACTATGTTTTTTCAATATTTTAATGATTTTTTTATTTGTAGCCTCAACTTGATTGTTCCTTGGGGGTAATATGGGAAAGAAAAGTTTTACTTAATACCAAATTTTTTCCATAGTTCTTTCACATCCTTTTTCTTAAAAGGTGTACCATTATCAGTGAGTATACTTTATGGGATGCCATATTGAGACATGATATAGTTCAATATAAATTTGGAGATAGATTTTACGGTAGTGTAGATAAAAGGAATGGCTTCGACCCATTTAGTAAAGTATTTCATGGTGTTAATGATGTATTTATGACCACTGGAAGAGGTGGGTTATATTTGTCTAATGATATTGATCTCGCATTATGAGAAGGGCCATGGTGTTATGATGGGATACAAATAATGAGAGGGCACATGTATCAAATCACCATTATGCGGACATGGAACACATTTCTTAATAGAGTGATAGGAATCTTGTTCCATTCTGGGAAAATAATAGCATTTCCTCAAGATATTCTTTGCAAGAGTGAGACCACTAGAATGTGCACTGCATATTCCTTAGTGAACCTCTTACAATTTCATTTTAGCTTCTTCTGATCCTAAACACCTAAGAAGGGTTCCATTGAAGTTCTTTCCATATAATGTGCCACCTACGATAGTGTAATGGGATGTACTATGAATTAAGGTCTTTCATTAGTTGGGGGTAAGGTGAGGTGGTATGATATCATCATGTAGGTAATGTTAGAATAGTCCCAAAGGATAACTGAGAGGGGGGGGTGAATCAGTTATCAGCTAATTAAATTCTTTTCTTCTTTTAATTCCAAAATACAATAAAGTAAATGCACATTCAAATAACACAATAGACAACACCACAATTTGGTAATGGGGAAACCAAATGGTAAAAACCTCGGTGGGAATTAACACCCACAATGAACTATACTTGTTTATAATAATCCATGTTAGAAGATCTTGCAACCCTGTTAGGAGTTTTTATTTACAATTTTATTAGGAGTCTTTTACAAATAACCCTGTTAAGGGTGAGGACTCACTGTCCAAAAGCTCACTGCTTCAATGGTGAAGGCTACAACCTTTTGTAGAATAGATATGCACTATCTTTGATGATGAACTATAGAGTAGACCTACTCTCTTGATCAGTTCCAATGTATTGTAATCTTTCACTTCTTCTTCACATAGATCCTTGATTAATGAAACACAACTGATATTCTGCTTTGTACTTTTTCTATCTCTTTTCTTCTCATTCACACTTAGCATTCCAAAAATGAACTACTATAAGTATCTTCCTCTAAGTATGAGATCATGGGATCTGTTAGGAAACTCTTCATAACATCCTTTTCAGCTTAACTAACCACTCAAGCATAATTACAACTGCACAATATAAACTAAATAGACACGAAGCTTCACAAAGTCAGCCTCACCAAATTAACTCTAATATTACAATCTTGTTGAAACACATTTGGTGCCTTTAGATAACTATCTTCAACTCATAACTAAACTTGAATATACACACGCATATCTTGAAGATAGGTGCAACTCAAGAACCAATGCAATACGTCGGCTCTGTACAAACAAACTCCAGAAATTGCAACTGCCGCTAACAGAATTACACAACACAACTGAAAATTCATATCTAAGTCTGCGTGTATGAACAAAACATAAAAAAAATGTCTACAACATGACTATAACCGTGCAAGGCTTGATAACATTATTTTGATAAGTACATACAGAACACTACTGTATATTATATGTTGTCATCAATGACAAACATACAATCAACTAGCTGTGAGAAGTAAATCTCCAATAATCTCCCCCTTTGACATTGATGGAAACATATGATATTAAAAACATCTTCAGCACATGGTGTCTTCTTTTTTTTTACAATCTTCTCAATATCCTCATCAAAGATTCCTCTACACTGCTGTAGCTCCTCTATCTATGTTTATACTCCCCCAGAGTATATGCTCCCCCTTACTATATACTCCCCCTTTGACATCAATGGCAAAGGGCACCATAAACAATTAGGCACAGGTACTACTCCAGAAGTAGAGTAGTCAACCATTCATCA
>MU228128.1:506337-580402 GCA_018584345.1 Thuja plicata | reverse complement strand
CATCCTTGAAAAATCATCAAAAAACAAAATGAAATACCTTTCTCCGTAGTATGATCTAGTTTGAGTAGGACCACATAAATCTGTATGCACTAGGTCTAACTTGTTCTTAGCTGAGTTCTGCTTGCTTTTGAAAGAACTCCTTACATTATTTCCCATAACACATTCCCTCCACATTGTGTCAACTAGTCTTGCAATACTTGGAAGGTCTCTAACTGCCTTGACATTGCTTATCTTTACTATATTATAAAAATTGATATGACAAAATCTCTGATGTCATAACCAACTGTCATCCACTTTTGCAACAAAACAACTTACATTTGAATTGAGCTAAAAAAAATTACCTTTTGTCTTTGAGCCTAATGCAATCATGTCTCCTTCTTTGTTGCTAATAATGCATTTGTTGTCTTTGAATTCCAAATGATAACCTTTGTCAAGTAGCTTTCCAACACTTAGTAAATTGTGATGTAGTCCATCAATATACAGAACATCATTTGTCTTATTCTTTCCATACAGGGTGATAGATCCTCTGCCTATGATAGGTTTGGGAGTGTTATCTCCAAATCTAACCATACCACCTTTGTACTTGTCTAGATGAACAAATCTATCTTTACCACCTATCATGTGATGAGAGCATCCGCTATTAATGATCCAATCAGTTTTGATGTCTACTTTGGAAATTAGGGCTAACTCCTGTGCTTCCTTTTCATCTTCAATGTCCATTTCCTCAAGCAATTTTTCCATGTCTTTAAGGGCAACGAATCCAATTTCATCTTCTCTTGAATCCTCATCAGTTACACCTTCTTCAACATGATAGCATTCCTTTCTATATTTTGGTTTATAATCAAATCTAAATTTATTTACTCTTGTGGGACACTTGGATGCAAAGTGACCAATCTTGTTGCATGAAAAAAAATTGAATGGCAACAGTCCTTCATACTTTCCTTTGCCTTTCTTTTCTCTTTTAGCAATCATGGCAATGATTTCTTCTAGTTCTTCATCAACTTCTTCTTTCTCAGTATTGCTAGAGATGTATAAAGTTTTCTTACCATGAACTGATGCTTTGAAGGTTGTTTCACTTTTGGGTTCAGTCTTCAATCTTGATATATCAAATGCAAAGATTTTACTGATCAAAGTCTCTCTCTTGAATTTTTGGGAAAATTTCATGGTTTCATCTAGAATATTGATCTTGTTCTCATAGTCTACTATTAAAGTATTCATCATCTTGTCCATTATGTCTTCTTCTGATATTTCTCCACCATTGTTTCTGATTCCAAAAACTGCTTCATTTATCCTCTGATTGTAGGCTTTGATGTTCTCTTCAGGTAACATTTCAAGGTTGTTGTATTTATTTTTCCATGTCTTCCTACGCACATTCTTTGCTTGGATATCTCCTTCAAACATATCTTCTAAATACTTCCATATAGTGTATGCCTTGTCTACTTTCTTGATCTTAGAGAATTCACTGTCAGATAGTGCACTTATAAGGGCTTCTTTGGCAACTACATTAGTTGTGAATGTATCCTTTTGTTTACTAGTAGAATCATCTCTTGAGAGGTCTTTTAGAGAGGGAATAACAACTTCTTGTGTGGCTATCTCAAAGATGTCAAAAACAACACACTACAGATGTGTTATCATTTTGTTCTTCCAATCCAAATAATTCTCTCCATTGCACTTAGGACTCTCTTTTCTGAAGTATGTCATCCAATCTACCTTAAGCTATTAGGATTTCTCTTTAAGGCACTTGGATCTGATACCAATTGTTAGAATAGTCCCAAAGGATAATTGAGATGGGTGGGGGGTGAATTAGTTATCAGCTAATTAAATTATTTTCTTCTTTTAATTCCAGAATACAATAAAGTAAATGCACATTCAGATAACACAATAGACAACACCACAATTTGGTAACGGGGAAACCAAATGGTAAAAACCCCACTGGGAATTAACACCCACAATGAACTATACTTGTTTATAATAATCCCTATTAGAAGATCTTGCAACCCTATTAGGAGTTTTTCTTTACAATGCATTAAGTATAGTGACCTAGTTAAGGGTCTAACCCTGTTAGGATTCTTTTACAAATAACCATGTTAAGGGTGAGGACTCACTGTCCAAAAGCTCACTACTTCAGTGGTGAAGGCTACAACCTTCTGTAGAATGGATATAAACTATATATGATGATGAACTATAGATTAGACCTGCTATCTTGATCAATTCTAATGTATTGTAATCTTTCACTTATTCACATAGATCCTTGATGAATGAAACACAACTGATATTCTGCTTTGTACTTTTTCTATCTCTTGTCTTCTCATTCACACTTAGCATTCCAAAAATGAACTACTATAAGTATCTTCCTCAAAGTATGAGATCATGGGACCTATTAGGAAACTCTTCATAACATCCTTTTTGGCTTAACTAACCACACATGCATAATTAAAACTGCGCAATATAAACTGAATAGATGTGATGCTTCACAAAGTCGGCCTCACCAAATTAACTCTAATATTGCAATCTCATTGAAAAAAATTTGGCACCTTTAGATAACTATCTTCAACTCATAACTAAACTCGAATATACACATGCATATCCCAAAGATAGGTGCAACTCAAGAACCAATGCAATACGTTAGCTCTGTACAGACAAACTCAAGAAACTGTAACTGCTGCTAACATAATTACACAACACAACTCAAACTAGATATTTGAGTCTGCATGTATGAACAAAACATAAACAACATGAATATAAATGTTCAAGCCTTGATAACATTATTCTAATAAGTACATATAGAACACTACTGTATATTATATGTTTTCATCAATGAAAAACATACAATCAACTAGCTCCCAGAAGTAAATCTCCAATAGGTAAGTGTACTTTTCTTGATACCAAGGTGAATCAAGAAAAACAATGTCATACACCATTTCATATTAAGACATATCATAAGCAAGGACCATAAGGTTCTTGACAACAAACTCATACTTATGACTATTTTTAGGCATAGCAATTAAGGAGTCGATAGTAGCCATTATGTCAACATATTTTTTGTTTTCTCTAGGGATCTACTAGAAGTGAATCTCTATAAAATATTTCCTCCTATATCTTCACTCATATAGTGATATAGAATAAATTTTTCATCCTTTATCTAATACTCATTGTTAACCTATTTTATGACATGATAAGAGTCACCAAAGACAAGTAAGCTAGTGATTTTCCATTTGATGACTAAGAGGAGTCTTGTAACCAAAGCCTCATATTCTACAACATTATTGGTGCATTCAAAGGTCAATTTATAATAAGATGGTATTTAATCCCCTTTTGGAGTGACAAACAATATTCTTGCCCCTGTTCTTTTGTGTCTGTAGGATCCATAAAAGTATAACTTCCATTATGTGCTAAGGGTGGGAGTCATGATATCATTATCAAAGAATTCTTCTACAAGGGGATGATCTCCTTGAATAGTTTATTTTTCTATCATCAAAATTGTTGAGTATCATCACCCTTTTTTTTTCATCTAGTAAGATATGCCTTAGACATAAGGTATTTAAGAGGATAAATTTTTGCAATAAGCCTGGTCCTATGATTAATCATGTAATGGCAGAGCTTCTACGTGTAGAAAAAAATGGGTAGGAATTTATTTTTAATGGACTTTTAATTTATATCATAATCAACCAATGTGTTGCTAATATAGTATATAACTCTTTATTTTCCATTGTTATCTAATTGTGCTAAAAATGCCCCTAGTGAAACAATAGTAGATGATATGTATAACAATAAAGGGAATCCTAGAATAGGTAGAATAAGCATAGGTGGTGAGTCTATAAATTATTTTATTTGATCAAAGACAATCTAACATAGACAATCCCATTGGAGCTTGACATATTTATGGAGAAGGTGGAAAAATGGTTGATATTTATCAGCAAGATATGCATTAAAATGGAGAATATAGTGAAGCTTTCCCTACAAATTACTAAGTTGTTTGAGATTCTTGGGAGTGGCATTTATAAGATGGATTGGAATTTCTTGGCATCTACCTTGATTCCTCTTTGTGATATAATGTAACCCACCAATTTCTATAATGTGACACCAAAGAAACACTTCTTAGGATTGAGTTGGACTTTATATTGCTCTAGTTTCTCAAATATCTTAGTAAGCACTACAATGTGTGATTCTCTTGTTTTTTATTTCCCTAGAAGGTCAACAAGATAATCCTCCATGATTTTGTGTAGGAGGTCATGGAAAATGGCTATCATGGCATGATAACAGGTAGCTCCAATTTTCTTAAGACCAAAAGGCATAACTTGGTAATAGAATATGCCCCATGGTGTAGTGTAAGTAGTTTAATTCTGTTCCCCAATTACAATTTTTATCTGATTAGACCTAGAGAATTTTTCCATTAGAGATAGAATCTTATGTTTGAAGGTCAAATCCACTGTGATGTCTATGTTGGGGAGCATAAACTCGTGCTTAGGAAATTCTTTGTTTATATCTCAGAAGTTAGTATAGATATTGATTCCCCCAACATCTTTACCTACTGGTACAATATTGGAGACCCATTTTGCATAGTCTATAGATCTTATGAAACTAAAATCCAACATCTTCTAGAATTATGCTTTTACCAATAATGTTATCTATGGGTGCATCTTTCCAAAATTTTGTATTACTAGTTTGTGATGCAGAGGGTTGGATGGAAAAATTGAACAAGATGAAATGTGAATGGTTCAAGTACTAATCCCACAAGCCAAAACCACTCTAAAGCTTCCAAATGATCCAAATAACTCCCAAAGCCAAAAGATGGTAGATATTTTCTAATTAGACTTATTTAAAGTGTATTCAAAATTTTATATGGGTTACAACTACACCTAGCTCTCCCAACTCTCTAAACAGTCCTATTAGGCCTAGGCTTTCTAGTATCTCTACAATGACCTAAATTTCTCCTTTAATCAAAACTTCTCCAAAACACTTTGTAAAAAAATTACATTCTTAGACACCCATTATCCTATTCTTTAACATATATAAGGCTTAGGTGCTATTTGTTTGAACCAACTATCCAAATTATTGATTGTACTCTATCCACAAGCCCTAAAAGTGTTCAAATAACAAAGAAAGTATACCATAAATTTAACTCCTAACTTCAAGACTCTCAACAATCTTCAAAAATATCCTCAAAAGAAGGAATATCAACTCAATTTGACCCTATGGCCTTCAAAAACTCAAAATCCCCAAATTGGCTTCAAATAACTCTTAAAACTAGGGATTCTCCAATGTTTGACCTCCAATCACTTCCTCACCCAAAAAAACAATGGGTTTAGAATAAAAATGACATACCAAAACACTCTCAACCATTAAACATACCCCTTGTTAAGCCAAAATGTTGGTCGCTACTCCTTAGCCATAAAATTCATCAATTTTCCATGCAACAACTTGGTGACCACCCACTTTCCACACTCTATCTGCAAAAAATCATATTATGGTTGTATTTTAAATTTTAGGAAGGTATCATTCCATGAGAAATAGTCCAACAAAATTCATGGAATGACCCTTTACATTTGAAAAACCAAACTATTACTGTAAAAATAGTGAACTTTAAATGACAGTCAGCACAAATGGTGTAAATCTAAAAATAAATTATTCTTAGAGAATTCAAAATTGATTAATAAAATAATATAAATTTTCTCAACCCATTATAAACATAATATTATCACTATGAACTCCAAATCATGTAATGAAACAAAGAAATTTGCAAAAATTCTGAGTTTTATTGAAAATCCTTGTTGCAGTCCGTATACTATGCATTCACTATGTCATACATTGTATATGTTCATCCTTAGAGACCTCCTGATAATTTTCCCAACCAATATGGATTAGTTGGAAGGCTTGCTAAACACTAAAAAATCCTTAAAACTACCTTCCCTCCAAAATCCTTAATTAGCCGTTGAGTTTGAATATTTGAATTTACAAATTAACAAAAATGAATTAATGCCTCTTTGAATCCAAAACCATTGCCTCCTAAGGGTTTCAAACATCTTATTAAACATTACTAATCTCTCCTAGACTCCCTAGTATATATCAAATCCTTATTAAATTCATTATTTTAGTCCTAAGGTCCTTATGATGACCTTCAGGACATTATACAAACTTATTACATTCATTTCCCCAATATGTCAATAAATCATGGTTAATCATTTTTTTTTTCAAATTCTTCATGCCTACTTGGTGAGTTCTAGATGACTCCATGATTTTTTTTGTCCTCCTAGGTTCCCATGCACCATATTCCCCAACATAAAAATAATTCTTGTCCCAAGAATTGGACAATGTCTTCCATCCACCAGTCTGATATTGTCGTGGTTTCATATTATTCTTAGAGATCCAATAATCTCCCATAGTCACCTACTTTCTACCCCTCCAACCTATGTTCACATCACAAAATTTGTTAGAAAGAAAACTTTTTTTTTATATCGTCTTCTAGGACACTTCTATTTGTAGTGGGATTGTATTCATGTCCTCATCTCCTACATTTTCTGCCTCTGCAACTTCTCACAGCCATCATCCTGCACCTACTCAATAATATGACAACTTATGGTCCCTACTTGCACATAGTTAAAGTCCCAAATACTTGCATCCTTAGGAGTGTCCTTCATTTTAAACTACTACAATTTAGTAGCCCTCTTCCAACCATTATCTCCAAAATAAATAACAAAATGCTCCTCCAAGGAACCCAAAGGTAAAGGGCTTAGCTCATACCTCTTACCTTCTTTGTGTACCAAATAAGTATTTGTATAACCATAATTAATGGTCCTTATTGCACATTGTCAGGGTCTTCCCAAGATTACATGTCCACAAGTCATCTCTATAGCATCACATAAAGCACTATCTTTGTATGCACCAATTGAAAAATCAATGTAAACCTATTCCTTAACCAAAATATTGTGATCTTTAATAACCCATGTTGGATAGTATCGCTCAAGATGAGGAAAATTTTTCAAATTTAATTTGGTTACAACTTCATAAGAAACTAAGTTTCTATGTGCACCTGAATCAATTATGAGTTTGCATACTTTGACTTTTGTCAAATAATTTGTTCTTAATATACCTACTTGTGGTGCTTATTGTACTGATTGTTCTCTTCCCATTAGAAGCCATTCCCCTACCTATGGATAAGACACTATAGATTTAATCTTCTCTTCCCCCTATTGTATGAGATGTTATCTCCTTTCTTTTTTTTTTATCTAGTTCACTCCACTTAGGAAATTTAAAGGATTGATGCCCCACTTCATTGCAATGAAAACACCTACCTATGAAAACACCATTTCCTCTTCGTCCTCCAAATCTGCCACATCTAGGGTTGTATCCTCCCCTTTGATCTGATGTAGATTCCTTACCCTTATCTTTTTCTTTTTTTCTCTAAAAATCTGAATTTTTCCTACCACCTCTTCCTCTCATGGCTCCACCCCCTCTATTGATTTGTCTCTAATTCTTTCTCTTCAACTTCTCCTCTTCTCTAACTGCTATTTGAAATCATTCTCCTAGGGTCCTTGGCACATTCAACCCTATCTTATCCTGAATCTTGTATCTTAGAACATTGATGTATCTGGCCACCTTCTCATCCTTATCTTCCACTCCTCCCCTAATGCTTAGGGTATTAAATTATTTAGTAAAGGACATAATATCCATGTCCCTTTGCTTCAAGTTGTTTCTCCTAATCTTAATTTATATTTCTGAATTTGCTGGAAAGAATTGACTCTTCACCATAGCATTCATCCTCTCCCAATTTGAGATTGTATTCAACTCCCTTTCTATCCTTTCACTTTGAATGATATTCCACCATGTAAGGTTTGTTCCCTCTAACCCTAATTTAACAAAGTTCACTTTCTTTTCTTCTTCTGCACCTTCAAGATCAAAATAATTCTCAAGTGCTTCTAACCATCCAAGCACTTCTTCAGTGTCCATCCTTCCTTGATATATTGGAAAATCAACATGACTCTTTCCACCAGTACTTTGTACTATTTTAATCAGTCTCATAAACCTCCTCTCCTCAGGATCATCTTCTTCTCTATGACCCCTATTTTCTTGTCCCTCAATGTATTATTCTTCTCCCTCATTGTTTTCTTCATGAAATTCTTCTCTCCTAGGTTCTCTCCTCTCCTTTTCTAATGCTTCTATCCTCTCCAAGAACTGAAGTCTTTCTCTTCTCATCTTCCTTTCTTCCCTCTCCCTTGTTTCTTCTAACTCCCTCTTCTCTCTTTCCTTTTCCTCAAGTGCTGCCCTCAATTCCTCTATTTTCCTTTCCATTTGGTTCTTAGGTTCCATACCATCAGACTCTCTCTTCTCCTATCTCCCACAAAGATCTACTAGTCAACTCTGATACCAATTGATGCAAAGGGTTGGGTGGCAAAACTAAACAAGATGAAATGTGAATGACTCAAGTACTAATCGCACAAGCCATAAACCCCTCTAAAGCTTCCAATTGATCCAAATAACTTCCCAAATCCCAAAGATGGTAGATCTAGTCTATTTATAATTTTTTCAAGTGTATTCAAAAGTTTATATGGGTTACAACCACACCCAACTCTCCCAACTCTCTAAACTTCCCTATTAGGCCTAGGCTTTCTAGTAGCCCTACAGTGACATAAATTTCTCCTTTACTCCAAACTTCTCTAAAAAAAATTGTGTATAAACTACATTATTAGACACCCATTATCCCCTTCTTTAACATATCTAAGACTTAGGTGTTGTTGTTTTAAACCAACTATCCAAATTCTTGACTATACCTTGTCCACAAGCCCTAAAAGTGTTCAAATAAAAAAGAAAGTATACCATAAACTTAAACCTTGAGTCCAAGACTCTCAAAATTCTTTAAAAATTTCCTTAAAAAAAGGAATATCAACTCAATTTGACCCTATTTCCTTCACAAAATTAGAAGCCCCAAATTAGCTTCAAACAATCCTTAAAACTAGGACCTCTCCAATGTCTGACCTCCAATCACTTCCTCACCCAAAAAAATGGACTCACCATTAAAATGAAATTAAAAAACACTTTCAACCATTAAACATACCCCGTGTTAAGCCAGAATGTTGGCTACTACTCCTTAGCCATAAAATTCATCATTTTTCCATGCAATAACTTGGTGACCACCCACTTTCCACACTCTATCTGCACAAAAACATATTAGGGTTTTGTTTTACATGTTAGGAAGGTATCATTACATGAGAAATAGTCCAAAAACATTTATGGAATGACCCTTTACATTTGAAAACCCAAATTGTTACTGTAAAAATAGTGAACTTGAAATGACAGTCAGCACAAATGATGTAAATCTGAAACAAATTTATTCTCAGAGCATTCAAATTTGATAAAGATAATAATATAAATGTTCTCATTGCATTATAAACATAATATGATCACTATGAACTCCAAATCATGCAATGAAACATAGAAATTTGAATTTTTTTTTAGTTTTATTGAAAATCCTTGATGCAGTCCATACACCAGGCATTCACTATGTTGTACATTCTAGATGTTCATCCATATAGAACTCCTACTAAATTACCCAACCAATTTGGATCGGTTGGAAGGCTTTTTAAACACTAAAAACTCCTTAAAACTACTTTCCCTCCAAAATCCTTAATCGTTGAGTTTAAATATTTGAATTTACAAATTAACAAAAATTGCTTAATGCCTCTTTGGATCCAAAACCATTACCTCCTAAGGGTTTCAAACATCTTTATTAAATTCATAGTTTTATCCCTAGGGTCCTTATCAGGACCTTCAGGATATTATACAAACTCATTACACTCATTTCCCTCATATGCCATAATAGGCTTCAATACATCATACTTAATCATATTTGTCTTCAATGTCTTCATGCCTCCTTGGTGACTTCTAGATGCCTCCATGATGTAATTTGTCCTCTTAGGTGCTCCTGCACCAATTTGGCATTAAGTTATACTATAAGGTGATGTACAACTAGATCAGGGTCTAAACCAGGCATGTCTTCATATGACCAGGAAAAAATATGTTTTGATTTGTGAAATAATTTGGTTCCATATGTCTTTTCCTTCTCACTCAACTATTATTCTACAAATGTGATCTTAGGATTCTCCACGGTTTCTATGATAATAGATGACCTCTCATGAGGTATGGCCTATTGGTGTTTCTAAATAATAGATGATAATAGATAACCTCTCATGAGGTATGGCCTATTGGTGTTTCCAAATAATTCCTTAGATTTAACTAAGAATTAGCCTAAATCCATTAATAAAAACCTTATATCAATGACCAATTAGTAATAATTTGTCCACAAGATGAACAAATCCGTCTACTCTTTAGGCTCTGCAATACCTAGGAGGGTAAACCTAGAAATTTTTATGGATTTCACTTGATTTTGGACAAGTATTATGATTCAATAGATGATTATCAGATCTTTTAATCAAAATATATTGAAGGACACCTCATAATTGACTATATTATGATACCTCACTCTACTTGTGTACATCTGAGAAGTGAATTATATTCTAAATCTAAATATTCTACGATAAATAAAAATGATTTTGAGATTTATGGTTGCTGAAAATAAGTGAGATAATGACAAGTGACTTGCTCCATTGGGAGAAAATTGAATGTTTAATAAGACATAATCATGACAAGACCCATATCCCTAAACATTAAATCTTTACTCAAATATTCAAACCCATCTACACCACACATCCTACTTTAAACGAATCACACCAATTCTCAAATAATTGTTATAATCCAAAGCAAGTATTTTAATTCAATCCCTGAAGGAAAACTAGGTATGCATTACACAATCATAAATAAAAATATGAAGATGAATTTATCTATCCTAAACAGAAAAATACACACAATTAAGAGAGAAAATCACAAGAGACAAGAGATGGTGATATTTTGATTAATTATTTTCAAATGTACAATCTATAACTCATTAAACATAAGACTCAATCCATTCTACTTGCAATGCATTCTATATTACTATATCTATGTTGAACAAGCTAAATAACTGAGAGGAGGGCGAATTAGTTATTCCCACATACATTATAAAAAAAAAAATTTTGGTAAACTCAAAAACATTAACAATATCAACTTATGATCTATCGATCAACCACATCAAACAGTCATGATAAACATAAACATAAAAGAAAAAAAAAAATCAACCCAAACAACACCAAAAATAATGTGGAAATAGAAATAGGTAAAAACAATGGAGAAACTAATTCTCATGAAATGAAACACTGGTTAAGGTGATTTTTACAGAGGCTCATTGTCGGTTGTGCTTATTGTAGGTTGGCTCACTGCCATCTAGGCTAACTACCCTTTACAAAGGATTTATAAGAGACTGTTATTTTGGTTATTTTGTAAGTGAGAGTGTGTGATTTGGATGTATGTCCTCATTTTGAATGGTTTTTGATTTGGATGTTGGTAATCTATTTTAATTTTATGATAGTGGGTATGGTTTAGTGTTCTTGATGAATAGTGCAGAGATGAGTTTTATTCATGAGACAGAGATGTTCCTGCCAATGTTGTAGTATTTAATGTTGCTTACTTATGTTTCCTTATCATGTCCTATTCATTTTGGTGGATTTCTTTGGGTTATGTGATCATAATTGAATATTCCTAATATGTCATTGTTATTATTGTTCTTTTATGACTTGGTTGTATAGTGTATTGCAATGGATTGTGGCATGATTATGGATCTGGAGCATGTTCTTGATTTATTTTATGGGTCATTTCTATCTTCGCTGACATTCTTGGATCATATTGAGTATTGGTTTGTATTGAATTAATATTTTGTAATTAGGTCCCTAGCCAACCTAGTTGAGAACAATTGATGTAATGTGTAAAAATATGTAATCATTTGTAATTGTGAATTAGTGAGGGTACGAAGGTTAAATAAAGTGTGGGATACCTGAGAGAAGAGGTATGAGTGGAATCTAAAATTGAAGCAGAGATTTTTTGTAGTTCACTGGAACTATTTTGGCATATTAAAGATGTTTTTTGTCAGTTCACAAACTTGGACAATATGTCCTCTATGTTTTAAGATTAGAGATTATTGTAAGGTAGTGAGCTTTCCTTGGGATTGAGGTCCTTTTGTATTTGAGTACTGATCTATAGGAAGTGTTCCTGAATGCATGTGCACTCCCCTTTTTAATACTCCTAACAGGGTATAGTTCTTTTAATAGAGTACATTCATCTTGTGGGTTTGATTCCCACTGTGGTTTTTTCCCTAATAGGGTTTCCACATCAAAAATCTTGGTGTTATGTGTTTATTACTATGTTATGTTTGTGCGTTCGTGTTTATCTTTTGGATATAATATTAAGTTGGTAATTTGGTTAAAGGTCTTGAGTTTTTTATACAAATGATTTACCCCCCCCCCCCCCCTTCTCAATTGTGTGTGCTACAATTATTCTAACATGAACATGATCCAAAAAGGATTGAACCCAATTAATTGATCCAACATATGTGGCATTAAGAATAGAACCACCACTAACAAGGATAATGATAAATATCTAGGGCACATCCTTCAGTGGACACCTCTACATGTACATGAAGGATATCGGTACACATCAACTGATACATTCAAAACATGAATATGTATAATATATGTTGACATTGATGATAATTATTAATGGAAACAACATGAATAGAATCAACTTTACATTATAAAAATCTCCCCATTTTCCTTTGATGGCAACATTCATCAATAACAAAGAAAATATCTCCAAAAGATATCAGCATCAAAGTTTTTGTAGTTCTTCAAATTTCTTAATTTTTCCCGATTTGACAACAATGACAAGGGCCAAAAATTCCCCTTAATAACTCACTCTTCTCCCCTTGAGAGGAATCCACCAAGTGCTAATCTAGAAAATAATAGACATGCAAAACACTGGACCAATGCACACATTGGTGCATCTAATGAACACTAGGAAGGGGAAGAACACCCATCTTCCCCTTAAGATACTCAAAAGTATCTTTGCACAAAGGTTTTGTAAAAATGTCTATAATCTTCTCCTTTTTAGGAAAATACTCAAGATTTACTTCACCTTCCAACACCTTCTCTCTCAATAAGTAATATCTGATAGATAGATATTTTATTTTGGAATGTTGTGCTAGATTCTTTGAGATATTTATAGCACTGGTATTTTAACACAGAATCAAAATTGGCTCATCAAAAGTAACACCTATATTTGTCAAAGTATATTTCATCCATAATACCTAAGTAAAAAATGATTATGTTGCAATGTATTGTGATTCATTAGTTGATAATGATACAAAATCATGCTTCTTGCTTGATCAAGCAACTAACTAGGAGCCAAGAATGTAAGCTCCACCACTAGCACTTCTTCGGTTATCCAAACATCCTGCCCAATATGAATCTGTATAAGCTTTTGATGTGAAATATGACCCTTTTGGATACCATAAACCAAAATCTTCAGTTATTTTCATATATCTCAAAATTCTCATTATTGCCATAACATGTGATTCTTTTGGTAATTGCTAAAATATGGTTGCCAAACATACTGCATACATGATATCTAGTCTAGTAGAAATCATGTACAATAATCCAGCTGTTATAAAGAGAAACTGCATAGATTCTTGCATTCTATCATTGATGGAAACTAAAATTTAATGTCACTTGCACATTGAAGTAGGAGATCAGACCAGAAGTCAAAGTTAGAAATTGATTAAGTATGGAAATGAAGAGCAAGATGTTCTGCTAGTATTCAGTATTTGGTCTGGTTGACTTTTCCAAGATCACATTTTTTCTCATAGACATTATGGTATTATTTTTGATGTATAGAGATGCTTATTCAATAATTTTAAGGTCTGATGTTGCTAGGTGTAAAAGATAGATGGATCAATATATCATTTTTTGTGTTTGATAGTCAGAATCGTCAACATGGTGGAAAAATATTTTTGCACACTTAATAAAAAAATTTGGAACTTAATTTTATGTTCGAATGGTGAATTTGACATTTATAGGTGCATGTGTATGTTTATTTTGGTCTGAAGTGAATTTGAATTGTGGATTTGGCCGACATGGTCAACACGGTTCACATTTTCCTAGAACATTTTTGAGCTGACATGATGTGATCAATTTTTTTGTTGTGGACCTATGAGATGGATTGTTTAGGGTTTTGAAAAAGAGTTGATGCATGTGAGAAGTTTGAAAGATGTTATGTGAAGGTTTTGAAGTAGGAAATTGAGATATGATAATCTGATTAGAGAAGAACAATAAAACAAGGTAGTCAAAGGCAAAGTGTATCAGATCATAGTAATGAGCTTATGCGGAACTGTAATCAGGCATTGTTAAATTATATTTCATTAGTTCAACACTTACTATGATCAATTTTTGTTGATATTATGGTGACTGATCATGTAGTAGGTGTTGATATTGTGGAAAAATGTCTGGTAGCTGGCGGAGGTGAGGGGCAGTAGTCTCGAACTGGAGGCTGGCCCAAAGGGCCAAAAAATTTTGGTGCTTTTTTGGGAAAGAGATTAGATTTTTTGGGAAAAAGAAGACCGACATTGTAAAACCCTAAAATGGTCAATTTTAGAGGTTGCCCTAAAACGCATGTTATAAGCGTTTGAGATGTATAATGCATTGTAAGGTTGTGTACATTTTTTTTGGATAATAAGAAAGGTTGGACGGCTATGTAGGTGGATGTAGCCCAGGTTTTGGGTGAACCACATTAAATTTGTGTGTTATCTATGTTTAGTTTCTTTCTTCTATTGTTTTTCTGTGTATAATTGTTTATTCTTATATTGTTTCAGTTCTGTCAAACCCTAACAATTGGTATCAGAGAAAGGTTTGTTGTTGTAGATTGATAGGACTTTTAGATTTGAGTGGGAGGAATGGAGGATTCCAAATTCAAGATTAAAAAATTTAATGGCCAGAATTTTCAGTTGTGGAAAATGCAGATGGAAGATTATCTGTATCAAAAGGACCTGTGGAAGCCATTAGAAGGAAAAACCAAGAAACAAGGAACTATGTCAAAAGAGGACTAGGAGGTTTTGGATAGGAAGGCACTGGGATCTATTTGATTGTGTCTTTCACCATCTATAACATTCAACATATCAAAGGCAACAACGACCATAGAGCTGATGCAGAAATTGGCTAAGTTATACGAGAAACCCTCAGCTTCGAATAAGGTATTTCTTATGAAGCGTTTGTTTAATATGAAAATGGGTGAGGGAGGATCTATATCAAATCATTTAAATGAATTTAATACCATCACTAGTCAATTGTCATCCGTAAAAATTGTATTCGATGAAGAGGTTAGAGCTCTCTTACTTTTATGTTCTTTGCCAAAAAGCTGGAATAGTTTGGTTATGGTTGTAAGAAACTTTGTCTCTAGTTCAAATACTTTGAAATTTGATGAATTTGTTGGTGTTATCCTAAGTGAGGAAATGTGATGGAAAAGCACAAGTGAAACTTCAACCTCATCAGATTTTGCTTTAAATGTGGAGAATAGAGGAAGAACAAGTGAAAGAGGAAAAGTCCCTTCACATGGCAAGTCACAAGGGAAGTCAAATAAAGCACGTTCTCAATCTAAAGGAAAGAAAGATTGCTGGTAATGTGGAAAGCCTAGTCACATGAAGAAAGACTATTGGTCTCGTAAAAACAAACAAGGAGATGGGAATGAAGATAACAGTAAGGAAGCTAATGTTGCAAGTAATACTTTACAAGATGATTTAATATTATGTTTGGATAATGTTAATGATTCCTGGGTAATTGATTCTGGGGCTTCATTCCATGATACACCCCATAGAAAATATTTTCAAGATTATGTTTAAAGTGATTTTGGACAAGTATATTTGGGTGATGATGAGCCCTGTCCTATTGTTGGGAAAGGGAAAATAAAGATCAAGTTGCCAAACGGAAATGACTGGGTACTGCAGGAGGTAAGGCATGTCCCTAATTTAAGAAGAAATTTAATTTCTGCAAGACAACTGGGTAGTGAAGGCTGCATAGTCATGTTTATAGACAATGTCTAGAAGGTCACTAAAGGTTCATTAGTAGTAGCTAAAGGTTCGAAGATAGGAACATTATATCTATGTGTTGGTAACACTTATTCTACCTTAGTTGCCACTCATAATGTTAATTCATGGAAAGCTACTATAGACGTTGAAAGAATAGATTCAAAAAAGTAGCACCATAGGCTTGGGCACATGAGTGAGAAAGGGATGAAAATCCTTCACTCTAAAAATCTATTTCTAGGAATAAAAAATATCGATTTAGAGTTCTGTGAAAACTATGTTTATGGTAAACAGAAAAGAGTTTGATTTCTCAGAGTTGGGAAAGAAAAGAAGAGTGAGAAGTTAGATCTAGTGCATTTAGATGTATGGGACTGACTCAGGTATCATCTCTTAGTGGCTCTCATTATTATGTTATTCTTATAGATGATTCATCCAGGAAAACATGGGTATATTTTCTGAAGCAAAAATTTAATGTTTTTGAAACATTTAAGAAATGGAAAGCTTTGGTTGAGAATGAGATAGGAAAGAAGTTGAAGTGTCTCAGATCCAATAATGGAGGTGAGTATTGCAGCACAGCCTTTGAAGATTATTGTTCTATCAATGGAATTTGAAGGTAGAAGACAGTTCCAGGAACCCCACAATAAAATGGTGTGTCAGAAAGAATGAATATGACAATCATGGAACGTGCAAGGAGCATGAGATTGCATGTTGGACTGCCCCTTCATTTCTGGGTAGATGTTGTAAACACTACAGTCTATTTGATAAATAGAGGACCTTCATCCCCTTTGGATGGTGGTATTCTAGAGGTAGCATGGACTGGTAAAAAGGTAAATTATTTGTTTTTGAAAACTTTTGGGTGTGAAGCTTTTGTCCGTGTTGATAAAGAAAATAGAACCAAGCTTGATGCTAAATCTCAAAAATGTACCTTTATTGGATATGGAGTAGATGACTATGGTTATCGGTTATGGGATTTTGAAATCTTAAGATAATTATAAGTAGAGATGTTATATTCAATGAGAAGATCATTTTTAAAGAACAGTTGGAGGAAAAGAAGCATGAACAGGTCAGACAAGAATATGTGGTGTTGGATGAGACTACTAAAAAAGGAACACCACTGGTACCTGATTCTCGGCAAACACAGGTTATCCCACAAACTCCTATAAGTGTTAGACATTCTACAAGGTCAAGTAGACCTGCTGAAAGGTTTTCTCCTTCTTTGTATTCCATTTTATTAACTGATTCTGATGAACCAAAAGAATATGAAGAAGCAATGCAGGTGGATGCCAAACAACAGTGGAAGCTGGGCATGAAAGAGGAGATGGACTCCTTGTTCAAAAATAAGACTTGGGACTTAGTCCCTTTACTTGAAGGAAAAAAAACCTTGCCTAACAAATGGGTTTATAGGCTGAAGGAGGAAGATGAAGGAAAGAAGAGGTATAAGGCCAGACTTGTGGTAAAAGGTTCTGCATAGAAAAAGGGTATAGATTTTGATGAAATATTCTCCCTTGTTGTAAAAATGATTTCAATTAGAACTATACTAAGTCTTGTGGTTGCAGATGACTTGCATCTTGAACAACTAGATGTCAAAATAGCTTTTCTCCATGGAGATCTGGAGGAGGAAATTTATATGCAGCAACCAGAGGGATATGAAGTCAAGGGTAAGGAGAATTTGGTGTGCAGGTTAAGGAAGAGTCTGTATGGCCTAAAGCAGGCACCTTGCCAATGGTATTTAAAATTTGATAGTTTCATGGCTGAACAAGGTTACCATAGATGTCATTCTGATCATTGTGTATATTTTAAGAGATTGGATAATGGAAGTTACATTATCCTGTTACTCTATGTTGATGACATGCTTGTTGCTGGGTCCAATATGAAACACATAAATGAACTTAAATAGAAATTAGCAAGGTCATTTGCTATGAAGGATTTGGGTGCTGCTAAGCAAATCCTTGCTATGAGGATTACACATGATAGGAAAAATAGAACTTGGAATTTGTCCCAAAGTGAGTATATAAAGGTGTTGAAAAGATTCAATATGTAGGACGCAAAATTAGTTAGTGCACCTTTGGCTAGTCATTTTGTTGGTAAACAAATTATTCTTTTGAATGTAACTCTGAAATACCCAAAAATGTTTAAGAACAACTAAATACAACAGTTGGGAAATAGTTACTTGAAAACCTATTTTCCCTCTGAATTAGAAGGTAAATCTCCCTTGTATGAATGATATTCAATGAATTTTAATCTTTCCTAATCTAACAGGGGTATGCTCTTAACCCGAGAGCAGGAGAGGTAAACCAAGCTAATTCTAGACAAAAAATAGCTCAGGCAAAGTAAATACCATTCTAAATCTAGCCAATTCAGAGATCTTATCAATTAGATTAACTCCCAAAATTGGTGATGCATGGACAATTACTAAAAATGCAGATGTAAGACTGAAGGTTAACAATGTAATGATATTCAGTCGATCTATATCGTAAGAACATTCCCAAAACATAGAATAGAAACTGATTTTCCCCTTAATTAGGCGTATCAAATCATAATATAGAATTATAGTTCAAATACAAATTACGAATCTAACTCAAAAGAGATGTTTGAATTCAACAGAAAGATAAATGAAATGCAATGGAACAATTAAAGAAATGGCATTCAGACATACACAATTGACTCAGCAACAATGCTATTCTTCACACAAAAATTTAGCCAACCTTTGTATTGATTTTGGGAATAATACATGTAGAGTTCCAGATTGAACCATTACAAAAAGGAGTAACCGAAATAGTTCAACTTCCCCAACCAGAAATGATAACCAAAGGTTTATCTATTACAAAAATCAACAAAAATAGCATAAGGGGGAAAATATCTAAGATTCAGTTTCCTTCCCCTTATCTACTTTGGCACTATAGGCGATTATGGCAGTGATGACTTGGATGAGTTCTTCATGTCTATTGACATGGACATTGGTGCAATGGACGAGCCATTTGGAATGTTCTTTGGCTAGAGTCTTGATTGCTTCTGTCCAATATTTCAGTTCCTCTATAGCTCTAAAAATGCATCCACTCAATTGTTGGAGCTCTGTCACCTTGTCTAGATGGGTCAAAGATTGCTCCGCTAAATTGTGCAGATAATCTATGAATGACTTCTGCATGTTGATTAATCCAACTATTTCTTTGCCTTGACCACTGGTTTGTGATTCTGCATGAATTCCTAAGAGGAGTTTAAAATCCTTACTTTTTTCTTCTTGCACTTTAACATTTGTTTGTCGTAGTCCAGTCTCGGCCTGAATGATCATCTCAATTTTGAACTCTAGAACTTGGAGCCATTCAATCAAGGGCTCATCACCCTTCTGTATGATCTTAGATTTTAGGGCCTCCTTAGACTTCATCTTTACTACCATATGCAACATGACAATGCATTCTTGGCATCTTACTCTTTCTGCAGTGAGAGTCTGTAAATTCTTCTCAATGTTGCTCTTCTTTGTTTCTAGCCTTAGAAGAGCGTTACCTAACTGTTCAATGATTTCCAGACCTTCTAACTTGAGCCTCTTGATCCACCTCTTACCAATCTACCCATAATGTTGATCCTCTTGCAACTTAGCTAGAATGGCTTGGTTCTCAACAGCGATGGGATCAAAGGAAGTTTGGGTACTGGGAGCACTCGCAATAGGAGTTAGGAGCTATCTGATGAAGTCAGTTAGCTGGGCCACTTCCTCCTTAAGCTGAATTTTGGAAGTCTTAAGATCTTCTAGCTCTTCCTCTATTACTACATTAGTGGACTTCCACTATTCCACCTTGGTATCATGTCGAGCCAATCCCATATCGAATGACTGCAACTAAAAGTTAGAAGTCACCAGATCTTTGAGTCTGCCCTCTTTAGTGGGCTTGGCTACTTCCATGGTGAAGTTCCCTATCTCAGGATCATGACCCAGAGTAGACATTATCTTTACACTCTTTTGTTTTCTTGTGGTAGCCTTGGGCTGAAAGGCCCGTGATACAATGTCTTGGCTGGGAATTGCTTCTCCCACTCTCTTCCTTTTGCACTCTAGAGTGTTTTCTATCCATGACTCTGTGCTAGTGACTTTGTTGGAAGAGACCAACTCTTCAATGAACAGCTTCCTTATGAGTGGAGGAGTAGCTTTAGGGTGGGAAGTGAATGGATTCACTGAAGTACATGAGGAAGAGATTAATTTTACAACTTGAGCAACCTCTTGTTGCTCCCCACCTCTCTTATCAGATTTTATAGAGGTACTAGGGCTATCCTCTCCTACTTCAACTATGACAAGGGATGCCCTCTTTGGAGTTTCTTGGGTTGAGGTCCCAGCCGAAGTATCTACAACAATAGCACTAATCGACTATTCAGACTTTGAAGCTTTAGAAAGCTCAGTTGTAGACTTAATTTGGTCTATCAGGACTGCTTCTTCTATGACTCCGATATCTAGAAGAGGACCCTCTCCACAGGTCTTCTCTATGAGAAGTTTTCTCAAGAGGTTCATCACCTCCTCCCGACAGTTGAATTGATCCTTTTGCAACTATAGAGATTATTGCTAATGAAGTGGTAGTAGCACCAGAAGTTGCCTTTTCCAGAGTTCGTTGAGCAGGAGGCTTCCTTTCTGACCTCTTCCTTCGGCCTACAGTCCACTCAACCCATTGAACTGTTCTTTTGTAAGCCCCCCCCTTCAGAGCCTACAAGTCACTTACTACTTGGTCTAGCATAGGCTCTGAGCTGATAGGGGTGGACTTTATCTTCTCCAAGTATGTGTCATCATATAGATGATTTCCATAATCTTCTAGCCCTTCCACTGCAATGTTAACATTAAAATTTTTGATCTGTTCAATGGTTAACCAGGCATAGAATCTTTCCCTACTCTCCAAGTCATCTTTTCAATTGGCCCAATAGTCCTCAATATCAGGTACATGGTGATTGGACTGACTCATCTGTAAGACATCTTTGGCATAATTAACTCGATCATATTGTGGTCTTAGAATGTCATATGTTTCTAGAGAGAACTTCTTCAAGAATGTTTTAAGAACATTCTTTGCCTTCGACCGTGACGCACAACTGTAAGCTCTGATGGTCATTGGGAACTCATAGACTTTCTTCTTTGCCTCTAAATAGATCAAGTTCACCTGGAGTGCTTGCCTCATTACCTTGATCAGCATGATCATGTCAGTGGGGTATCTGGGCAGCTTCAAAGGGAAGTCATCAAAACCTACAAGACGAAGATATGAGAAATCTCTGAACTAAATAAAATAGCATCCAAATTGGCTTATAAAAGCCATGGTTTCAAGATAAAATCTCCTTTCTGGACAACCTTGTAGCTCCCTACATAGTCTCATATGTAAAGGCGTCATTAACTATGAGATAATCAGCATAACTATTTTGTAGTTGCAAAGAAGGGAAAAAATCATAGCTTTTTACATCATCTGGGAATTCCTCTAACCTAGGAAGCCCAGGCCAGATTTGAATCGTAGCTAAAATATACAAGAGTACTGAAGACATGTAGAATTAATTCTGGAACTTAGCCCTATTGAGGGCATCTGAGAGATTCTGACTCACCATAAGGGCCCAGTCAATGAAATGATGCTAAGAACTGATTATCTGAACCAGGAAGAAATGTTGTTTAACAAAATTAAGAGCTTCACTCTCACCTCTATTCTTTTTAAGCAATACTAGGATATCCATGATTTTTGGCTTCAGATCTATGCCAAATAATGTTTTGGGAAACTTTCCCTTGGCGCTCTTGGGTTCTTTAAACCATGACTTCATAATCTCTCTCTTCCACATCGGTCTCTTCGCTGAGTATTCAGATACCGCCTGACTATAAGTCATTTCAGAGTATTCTTCTTGCTCCAGAATATGGAGGGAATTCTAGATAGACTCTCTATCAATAGAGAGGAGCACTGTGTTGTCAGGTAGAATAATTTTCTTAGTGTCTGGGTTGTATCGAGCTATACATTCCTGACCCAATTCAGGAGCTTGAACTGCTACATGAAAACTGGTGGGTTCGACTAACCCACTCTCCTTAAGCTTTTCTGTGATAGGATGCATCTTCTCTACTCTCAATTTGTTTTGGAAGTTCTGCATATCAAAGAACTTAAGTGAAGTATCTAAGATTTTGTGGCAATGAGAGATAATACCATTCATTCCGTCGAATCCCACAAATCTAGAAGCCATGTGAGTGTGATTCAACCTAGGGATTTGAATTTCTCGTCAGGATACAGAGACAATAAGCAACTGGTCTTAGTGACTTCGAATTCAAATAACTTGGTGAACAATGGTGGTTCCAGTTCAAAATCTCCAACTGATTTTATACTTTTTGAATTCTTACCGTTTAACAACTGACTTCCCATGCCACATGAATGAAAAGACCTCTAAATTAATGAACAAGTCCGTTACAAAGTAAAATGGCTTTATTTTAATTAATTACTTTTCTTTACATGCCATTATAAAACCTCTTTTCACTTTAGTAACCGCAACGGTAACTTTCTTGAAGCAGCGGAAAATTACTTTTCCGCTTATCCTTTGGGCAAAAAATTACTTTTGTAGTGCTCTCTGTCTGAAAATCCCCTAAAGGAGAATTTAGGCCTATAAGGGTGCGAAAATGATATATATTGATTCCATTGGCCTTTTTATATGCCGAATCTCTTATGGGATGGATTATTCTTCAAAATTTCTTCACCTTGATAGTTTGGCAAAAAATGCATTTCGCGAGTCAAAACCCGCCTGTAGGAGCAGAGGGGAAGCCATTTTCCACTTTTCTTCCTATGAGCTTATTCCATGAATTTTTCTTCGCTTGATCATTTCTTTTGTTTCCCATAGGTTCGATATGAGTGCTCAAAGCTTTCTTGTTCCCGAATTCCTCATTTTCCATCTTTATTTACCTCTGATATTCTTAAGTCTGTCAATCACAGAAAGCACACTCCATAGATGGTTTTTCGCCATGGAGAAGCTAAAATTTGATTTCCCGCCAATGCTACAATCTAAAGATATGAGACAAAATATTTCATCTGTATGTGATTTTGAGGTTAGAATCTTTCAAACCATGGCCTTTACCAGATTGGGAACTCAACCTACCTGATAAGAACATGATTTCAGACCCAGAATTCACCTGGCTTAGGGAGGAGAAGTCAAGTTAGGGAAATCTGATAAAGGCCTTCTATCCTAAGGGGATTTCTAGACTTAGACTCCAGACTCACATGAAACTTCCAAGACTACTACTACACATTAAACATCCATTTTTGTCTTGAGGTATAAAGACCAAAAGCTGGGCAACAGTTGGCTCTGTCTGGGGACTTGGACATTCACATGTCTAAGCAAGGAACTCCAATCTATGGTTTTGCAGAGCTCAACAAAAGGTGTCTCACAACAAAACTAAAGCAAGACACGGAAAGGAAAATAGAAAGGAAACCTAACTAGGAAAACAAAAATAGGAACTAAATGTAACTATTGTACAACACAAGGGTTACCTTCTTTCAATTTAGATCTGATAGAGGTTCAAATCCTTACCATTATATGTCAGGGGTAGTGCCTCGCCATCTGGATAAGTTAGTTTGAAAGAATTTTTATCAAATGCTTCAAATTTCAAATTTCCCGTGCATGCCTTTGGGTGCTCTACGCTTGTCCCACAATAGCACCATGTCTCCCTCCATAAATTTCTAGGGCCTGCTCTTTTTATCAAATAGGTTCTTCACATGCATTTGATGATGTGTGATATGACTAACCATTTTCTCCCTTTCTTCTTCTAATTTGCTCAAGTACAGGATCCTCTTCTCTAGACCATCTTCATATATGCCATCTTCCACTACTATCCTCAGTTTGCAAGTTGCTAGTTCCAATGGTAAGGGGAGACTAGCTTCTACCCCGTAGATGAGTTCAAAAGGAGATACACCAATGGCTCTTTTGGGGGTCACTCTATCTTCCCAGAGGGCTTCATAGATCTTTTTATGCCAACTTCTCTAGTTTTCTACCTCGATCTTTTTCATGATGTTCACCAAATTTTTGTTGCTAGATTCCGCTTGGTCATTCCCTTGAGGGAAATAATCAGAAGAATGGCTGATCATGATGCCATACTATAAAAAAAATTCAGTAATTTCTTGAGAAGAAAAGTATGTTGCATTATCCATAACCAACTTAATAGGTACACCAAATCTTACCAAAATATTTTCTTTGATAAACTCACATACTACCTCTGAAGTAGTCCTTTTGGTTTCCTTGGCTTCCACCCATTTCGTGAAGTAGTCAGTTGCAGTAATTATGTAAGTATGACCTGCGCTGGATGTAGGGATTATAGGACCAATAAAATCAAGTCCCCACTTCTGGAATGGCCCTTCAATTATCACTGGTCTGAGGGGTAACACTGCCAACTGTGGCTTCCTAGTAAACATTCTGCATTTTTCACATCTTTCCACCCACTGGTATGCATCTTTAAACATTCCTGGCCAGTAATAACACTGTCTCAAAATCTTGAATGCAGTGACTGATGAGGAAAATTTTCCTCTGCAAGCTTCATCATGAAAAACCTTTAACAACTTCTCTTGTTGTTGTTTGTCAACACATCAGAGGAATGTTCCATCTATAGATCTTTTATATAGTCTATCCTCCCAGATTACATATTTAGAAGCCTTCAGTTTTAGGTCTCTCTTTTTCTTTGAAGTTAATCCTTTAGTAGATTCACCATAGGTCAAGAAATACACAATGTTTTCAAACCATGGGTCTTGCATACTTATCGCCAAAACCAACTGTGTATCTTTTGGGTCTTTGTCTGCTTGATTTTCCGCCATTGCCTTGCACAAGGCATTCCCTCTTACCAACTTGGTGGGCTTGATCTCTATGTCGTATTCTTGGGTTTTAGCTACCCATGCTCCTTGGTTGTTACACCCCACATCTTGTTGAGTCAAAACACTCTTCACTGCGACATCAGGCACATACACAAGAGAGTGGGAATGTAGGATATAAAACCTGAAATTCTTAAGAGCCTTTACCACCGCAAAAGTGTACTTTTCAGTCTGAGAATATCTCAACTCATGGTTCTTTAGAGGTCTACTCATAAAAGTGATGGGGGCTTGAAATCCCTCTTCATTCTCTTGCATTAGAATGGCTAACAGAGTATGTTCAGAAGAATAATAGTAAATTAAAAAATATTTCTTATAATCTAGGTGACATAACACTGGGGCATTAGCTATGGCATTCTTGATGCTTTTGAAATCTTTCTTACCAGGGTCATTCCATTTGAAATTCACATTCCCCTTCATCATATCAACAATGTGTTTAGTAACTTCAGAGAAATTGGGGACAAATCTCCTGAGGAAGTTAACTTGGCCAAAAAATGACTTCACTCCAGTTTTATTCACTGGTAAACTTAGTTGCTGAATAGCTCTCACCCTTTTGGGATCAATCCTTATACCTTCTTGGGAGACAATACGACCCAATATTTTTCCTTCAGTTATGCAAAACACTAATTTTTTGGGATTCAATAAAATCCCGTCCTCCCGGCACCTTTGCAATACTCTTCTTAGATCATTTATATGATCTACTCTCTTTTTAGAGAACATGGTAAGATCATCCAGATACATACCAATGATTTTGTTCTTCATATCACTAAAAGAAAGATCCATACCTCTCTGAAAAGTAGCTCCAAAATTGATCAATCTGACTGACATCCTATGATATGTGAAGGTCCCCCACGGAGTAGTGAAAGTCATTTTATGCTGACCCACTTTCTCAACTTCTATCTGATTATACCCTGAGAAGCCATCTAACATAGACATCATTTTGGCTCCAACCATGATCTGCAAGAGATGATCCATGTTGGGAAGGGCGTAGTTGTCCTTCAAAAAAGATTGATTTAGATTTCTGAAGTCAACACAGATCCTTATTTCTCCATTCTTCTTCCTCACAGGCACCATGTTTGCAACCCAAGTAGAGTGATGGATGGGATATATGATCTTTGCTTTGAGCATTTTATCAACCTCCCTGAATATGGCATCAACAACTTTGGGGTTGTAGTTCCTTTGCTTCTGCCTGAATGGAGTAGCTTCAGGTTTTAAGGGAATCTGGTGTTTGAATTTCCCATTCATAAAAAATTTCAAATCTTCGTAGCTCCAAGAAAAAACATCTGATTATTCTAGGAAAAGCTTCTTGGCCTCATTCCTTTCTTATTTGGTACAACACTTCCCGATATTGATCATCTTGGGGTCTTTTTCAGTTCCAATATTCATTCCTTCATATTCGCCAGTGGTAGGCCCTCTTTCAATTATTTTCTTCTTCACAAACATGTCATGTCTATTGAAGAGATTTTCAAGAGTGACCAGATGGGGCGGGATGATATTACCTTGCAATTGAATAACATCCAACTTATCTTTCTTTAGCTCCTCTTAACAGTTTCCTTTATGGTTGCCACGAACATCTTTATGGAAGTCACCACCACTCTCTAGAAAGAGAAGGAGATTCTTTTCATCTTCAAAAACTTGCCAATATTCCACATTATCGAGCACAGATGGTCGATATATAATCTCCACTTGGTATTTTTAATCTTTGAATTCTAGATGGGGAAGTAGTAACGAAGCTGAGATAGCCAAAGAGTTCACTTTGGAATTCAACTCTCTAGGCACAGATTCGATAAAAAAAGCATCCAACATTTCTATTTCATCCCATACTCTATTTTTGTAGTTCTTCAACCTATGGTTCTTTATAGAGTACTGATTCTTGACCTGTCATACAATTAGCTCAGCATCACCATGAGCTTTCAAAATTTTCACACCTCTTTCCTTTACAGCGATAATCCCTAACAAAAGGGATTCATACTCGGCAGTGTTGTTGGTGTTCCCGAACTCTAATTTGTAAGCCAAAGGCTCACATACACCGTCTGGTGAAATCAAGACCACACCTGCACCAGACCCTGACAACGCACAAATACAGTCAAATTCAAGAGTCCATATTTGTGGTGGTATTTCTTCGATGGAAAATTGCTTTTCCTCTTCGGCAGTTTTCATTTCTTTCTCAGGATCATCGATGAACAACATATAATTGCCAAACTAGAATTCTTGATACAAGATTTGAGCTTTAGGGTCATTAGATTTCAACACTGTAAACTTATCCTTTTCTTTGGGAACTATTTTAATCAAAATATTACCTATTGGGATTAAGGCTTGGGACCAATCAAGCTTTATCTCCCCTCCAAGGTCTTTGCAAAAACTCCTGCATAACAACAACCTGTAGCTAGCAGGTATATTAGCAACAAGGATCATTAGCAACATCTTCTTTTCGGGATGTGCTACTAAATCCACTTGAGCATCCTTAATTTGGCCAACCAGGGGTACTTGCTTGGAATCCATGGAGTAACACCTACCATGAGCTTTAGTGAGAGTAAGTCCTAAAGCTTTGGCCATAGTTGATGGCATTACATTGTCTGAGGCTCCGAAATCTATTATACAATTTCTCAACATGCAATCGTTAATATATAAAGACACATAGAATGGGTTAGGATTTTGGCCTGGGAAGGTGGCTAAAATGGATGACTCCCTTTGTTCAACTGGGTCTACAAATAAAGATTCATTCTCTATAGTAGTTGTGACATTTTGATTTAACTCTCAGCTCCCTCCTTTACAATAATCTACTAGCTTTTTTAGCTCAACAGGATTAGACTTAAGATATTCTATGGGGGAAATCTGAATCCTGGAATCTCTACAGAATTGAATAATGTCAAAAGAGTTTTGTTCTTTACCTAGTTGCAGAATCCTCAGACCTTGATTGGGCTCCTTCGAGTTGGAAGTAGATGCCTCAATATTTTTAGGTAGTGATGAACCATGGCCTTTATCCTTTTGAATTTGGGTCAGGACCATATAAGAGGTCCCATCTATGGTGGCATAACATGTTGCTTCTTGCTCTGAATCTGATTCATACTCTAAATATAAGTTTTCAGAGTCGCCATGCGAGTATGAATCTGGTTCAGCTCCAGACACTCCAGCATTCCACTCGTTGGTCTGATGCATTTTCCAAGCACAAGCTACATCAGGGAAGCTTTCCCCATCATGATCTATGGTTAAGTGGAAGGCCTACATGTTCCCTCTTTTAGGAGGAGCCTCTATAGCTAGTCTTTGTAGTGGAGTAGTTAACTATAATGTTTTTCCTTCTGCATTCCTGCCATCGTTATATCTTCCAAGCTGCTCCTAAAAGTTTCACTGGTAGGGATTATTGAATCTGGGAAGTTGTCTCTTGAAGGCATTGAATTCATTAGACAATTTTTGGATCATCTCATTAGATGACGTAGTATTGCTACTACTGGCTCAAGAATGTGTCTCTCTTTTCCATTTCCCAGATGAAATAATGTGGTCCTCAAGCTCTACAGTAGTTCTCTGTGTGGCATCCAAATTTGCAAGGTTCATTCTCCTTAAATCATAATTGATGTCCGGTGGCATAGCACTTATGAAGAAATTTTTCAAATTTCCTACTGTAGGCCTGTCAGTCGCTGGGATACGATTTACCAGCTTGTTAAATTTAGCTATAAAATCTCTCATGCTAATCGACGGATCTTTCTTAATAGAGGTCAATTGAGTCAACAGAGCATGCTCATCTTCAATAGTCTTAAACCTTCTTTCAAATGTGGCTCTCATAGTAGCCCAATTGGTAATAGAAGAATCAAGTAAATGATGAAACCAATCAGTTGCACCTTCAACGAGAGTCTCAACGAATAGTCTGATGGCCACATCTTCTTCTTGAATCGCTAGGATGTTAACTGAAGTTAAGAATGTGGCAATGTGCTCGTCTGTAGATACTTTCCTATCTCTAGAAAATTTGGGAAATTTCTTTCTAGAGCTTGTAGGGAGAGGATTATATGCTACTAGTTGTAGGGGCCCGACTGCAGCGGCCCAAGGGAGTGCCATAGCTACTTGGGGTAAGTAGGGTGTTAGATTGACAATGGGAGGGGCAACTACTCCATGCAATGTCAAAACTTGGCAAGTTTTTGATAACTGGGTGGTTTGTTTAGGAGGTGAAAAAGTTCTTCTCTTGCTCCTTACAATTCTATTTCCCCGATGGGGTACTTCTAAAAGAGCAAAATTAATATCCGGAAGCCTCTCAAAGACCGGGTCTATGCTACCTTCTTTCCTGGTACTTCTGAGAAATCTTTTAGGCTCTAGATTTTTGCCTAGTGTTGTGTCCTAACTCAACACTCTACTCTTCTTAGTTTTCTTCTCTGTATGGCTCTCACAAGTGCTTCTGCTCTAGCTTCTTCCAGTTCAAGCACTTGACTAGAATTTCTATAGTGTTCAGTGCTTCTTCTGTATCTCCAGACAAAAGTATTTAATGAGGAAATGAGATCCTCTTGATCATCTTGGAATCCAAGATTAGGTTGGAACACAGGGATTATATTTTCATGGGGAAGCACCATCTTTCCTCACTGTATGCTTCTAGTATACGAATGTTCATCTCCCCAGTAGAGTCACCAAAAATCTGTTGGTAAATAGATTGTTCTTTTCAATGTAACTCTGAAATACCCAAAAATGTTTAAGAACAATTGACTACAGAAGTTGGGAAATAGTTACTTGAAAACCTATTTTCCCTCTAAATTAGAAGGTACAGCTCCCTTGTATGAATAATATTCAATGAATTTTAATCTTTCCTAATCTAATAGGGGTATGCTCTTAACCTGAGAGTAGGAGAGGTAAACCAAGCTAAGTCTAGATAGAAAATAGCTCAGGAAAAGTAAATACGATTCTAAATCTAGCCAATTTTGAGATGTTATCAATCAGATTAACTCCCAAAAATGGTGATGCATGGACAATTACTAAAAATGCAAATGCGATATTGAAGGTTAACAATGTGATGATATTGAGTCGATCTATATCGTAAGAACATTCCCAAAACTTAGAATAGAAACTGATTTTCCCCTTAGTTAGCCGTATCAAATCATAATACAGAATTCTAGTTCAAATACAAATTACGAATCTAACTCAAAAGAGACGTTCAAATTCAATAGAAAGATAAATGAAATGCAATGGAATAGTTAAATAAATGGCATTCAGACATACACAATTGACTCAGCAATAATGTTATTCTTCACACCAAAATTTAGCTGACCTTTGTATTGATTTTGGGAATAATACATATAGAGTTCCATATTGGACCATTACAAAAAGGAGTAACCAAAATGGTTCAACTTCCCCAACCAGAAATGATAACCAAAGGTTTATCTATTACAAAACTCAACAAAAATAGCATAAGGGGAAAATATCTAAGATTCAGTTTCCTTCCCCTTATCTACTTTGGCCCTATAGGTGATTACGGTAGTGATGACTTGGATGAGTTCTTCATGTCTGTTGATGTGGACATTGGTGTATCGGACAAGCCATCTAGAATGTTCTTTGGCTAGAGTCTTGATTGCTTCTGTCTGATCTTTCATTTCCTCCATAGCTCTAAAAATGCATCCACTCAATTGTTGGAGCTCTGGCACCTTGTCTAGATGGGTCGAAGACTACTCCGCTAAATTGTGTAGATAATCTATGAATGAATTTTGCATGTTGACTACTCCAACTATTGCTTTTCCTTGACTGCTGGTTTATGATTCCACATGAATTCCTAAGAGGAGTTTAAAATCCTTACTTTTTACTTCTTGCACTTTAACATCTGTTTGTTGTAGTCCGATCTCGGCCTGAATGATTATCTCAATTTTGAACTCTAGACTTTGGAGCCATTCAATCAAGGGCTCATCACCCTTCTGTATGATCTTAGCTTTTAGGGCCTCCTTAGTCTTCATATTTACTACCACATGCAAAATGACTATGCATTCTTGGCATCTTACTCTTTCTGCAGTGAGAGTCTGTAAATTCTTCTCAATGTTGCTCTTCTCTGTTTCTAGCCTTAGAAGAGCGTTACCTAACTGTTCACTGATTTCCAGACCTTCTAACTTGAGCCTCTTGAGCCTCTTGATCCACCTCTTACCAATCTACCCATAATGTCGATCCTCTTGCAACTTAGCCAGAATGGCTTGGTTCTCAGTAGCACTGGGATTGAAGGAAGTTTGGGTACTGCGAGCACTCGCAATAGGAGTTAGGATCTATCTGATGAAGTCAGTTAGCTTGGCCACTTCCGCCTTAAGCTGAATTTTGTAAATCTTAAGATCTTCTAGCTCTTCCTCTATTACTACATTAGTGGAATTCCACCAATCCACCTTGGTATCATGTTGAGCCAATCCCATATCGAATGACTGCATTTGAAAGTCAGAAGCCACCAGATCTTTGACGCTGCCCTCTTTAGTGGGCTTGGCTACTTCCATGGTGAAGTGCCCTATCTTAGGATCATGACCCAGAGTAGACATTGTATTTACACTCTTCTATTTTCTTGTGGTATCCTTGGGCTGAAACGCCCGTGATAGAGTGTCTTGGCTAGGTATTTCTTCTCCCACTCTCTTCCTTTTATGCTCTAGAGTGTTTGCTATCCATGACTCTGCGTTGGTGACTTTGTTGGTAGAGACCAAATCTTTGATGAACAACTTCCTTATGATTAGAGGAGTAGCTTTGGGGTAGGAAGTGAATGGATTCACCAAAGTAGGTGAGGAAGAGATTAATTTTACAACTTGAGAAACCTCTTGCTGCTCCCCACCTCTCTTATCTGATTTTGTAGAGGTACTAGGGCTATCCTCTCCTACTTCAACTATGACAGGGGATGCCCTCTTTGGAATTTCTTGGGTCGAGGTCCTAGCCAAAGTATCCACAGAAATAGCACTAATCAGTTGTTTAGACTCTGTAGCTTTAGAAAGCTTAGTTGTAGACTTAATTTGGTCTGTCAGGACTACTTCTTCTATGACTTTGATATCTAGAAGAGGACCCTCTCTACAGGTCTTCTCTAAGAAAGAAATTTTCTCAGGAGTTTCATCACCTCCTCCCAATGGTTGAATTGACCCTTTTGAAATTGTAAAGATTGTTGCTAATGAAGTGGTTGTAGCACCAGAAGTTGCCTTTGTCAGAGTTTGCTGAGTGGGAGGCTTCCTTTTTGACCTCTTCCTTCGGCCTGTAGTCCACTCAACCCATTGAACTGTTCTTTTGTAAATCCCCCCCATCATAGCCTGCAAGTCACTTACTTCTTGGTCTAGCATAGACTCTGAGCTGATAGGGGTGGACTTTATCTTCTCCAAGCATGTGTCATCATACACATGATTTCCATCATCTTCTAGCCCTTCTACTGCAATGTTAACATTAAACTTTTTGATCTATTCAATGGTTAACCGGGCATAGAATCTTTCCCTACTCTCCAAGTCATCTTTGCAATTGGCCCAATAGTCCTCAATATCAAGTACATGGTGAATGGCCTAACTCATCTGTAAGACATCTCTGGCATAATTAACTGGATCATATTGTGGTCTTAGAATGTCATATGTTTCTAGAGAGAACTTCTTCAAGAATTTTTTAAGAACATTCTTTGCCTCCGACCGGGACGCATAACTGTAAGCTTCGATGGTCATTGGGAACTCATAGCCTTTCTTCTTTGCCTCTGAATAGATCAGGTTCACCTAGAGTGCTTGCCTCATTACCTCGATCAACATGATCATGTCAGTGGGGTATCTGGGAAGCTTCAAAGGGAAGTCATCGAAACCTGCAAGACAAAGATATGAGAAATCTATGAACTAAATAAAATAGCATCCAAATCGGCTTATAAAAGCCATGGCTTCAGGGGAATATCTCCTTTCTAGATAACCTTGTAGCTCCCTACACAGTCTCATTGTAAAGGCGTCATTAACTATGAGATAAACAACATAACTATTTTGTAGTTGCAAAGAAGGGAAAAACTCATAGCTTTTTACATCATCTGGGAATTCCTCTAACCTAGGAAGCCCAGGCCAGATTTGAATCATAGCTAAAATATACAAGAGGACTGAAGACATGTAGAATTCATTCTGGAACTTATCCCTATTGAGGGAATCCGAGAGATTCTGACTCACCATAAGGGCCTAGTCAATGAAATGAAGCTGAGAATAGATTATCTGAACCAGGAAGAAATGTTGTTTAAAAAAATTAAGAGCTTCACTCTTACCTCTAATCCTCTGAAGCAATACCAGGATATCCATGATTTTTGGCTTTAGATTTGTGCCAAATAATGTTTTGGGAAACTTCCCCTTGGCGCTCTTGGGTTCTTTAAACCATGACTTCATAATCTCTCTCTTCCACACCGGTCTCTTTGCTGATTATTCAGAGACCGCCCGACTATAAGTCATTTTAGAGTATTCCACTTGCTCTAAAATATGGAGGGAATTCTAGACAGACTCTCTATCAATAGAGAGGAGCACCGTGTTTTCAAGTAGAATAATTTTCTTGGTGTCTGGGTTGTATTGAGCTATACATTCCTGAACCAATTTAGGAGCTTGAACCGCTACAAGAAAACCAGCGGCTTTGACTAACCCGCTCTCCTTAAGCTTTTCTATGATAAGATGCATCTTCTCTGCTCTCAATCTATTCTGGAAGTTTTTCATATCAAAGAACTTAAGTGAATTATCTGATATTTTGTGGCAATTAGATATAATACCATTCATTCCATCGAATCCCACAAATCTAGAAGCCATGTGAGTGTGATTCAACCTAGGGATTTGAATTTCTCTTCAGGATACAGAGACAATGAGAAACTAGTCTTAGTGACTTTGAATTCAAAAAAATTGGTGAACAATGGTGGTTCCAATTCAAAATCTCCAACTAATTTTATACTTTTTGAATTCTTACCGTTTAACAGCCGACTTCCTGCGCCACACGAATGAAAAGACCTCTACATTAATGAGCAAGTCTGTTACAAAGTAAAATGGCTTTATTTGAATTAATTACTTTTTTTTACATGCCATTAGAAAACCTCTTTTCACTTTAGTAACCGCAACGGTAACTTTCTTGAAGCAGCGGAAAATTACTTTTTCGCTTCTCCTTTGGGCGAAAAAATACTTTTATAGTGCTCTCTGTCTGAAAATTTTCCAAAGGAGAATTCGGGCCTATAAGGGTGCCAAAATGATATATTGATTCGATTGGCCTTTTTATATGCCAGATCTCTTATGGGATGGATTATTCTTCAAAATTTATTCACCTTGATAGTTTGGCGAAAAACACATTTTGCGAGTCAAAACCCGCTTGTAGGAGCAGAGGGGAAGCCATTTTCCGGTTTTCTACCTATGAGCTAATTCCATGAATTTTTCTATGCTTGATCATTTCTTTTGTTTCCCATAGGTTCAATATGAGTGCTCAAAGCTTTCTTGTTCCCAACTTCCTCATTTTCCATCTTTATTTACCTCTGATATTCTTAAGTCTGTCAATCACAGAAAGCGCACTCCACAGGTGGTTTTCTGCCATGGAGAAGCTAAAATTTGATTTCCTGCCAATGCTGCAACCTAAAGATATGAGACAAAATATTTCATCTGTATGTGATTTTGAGGTTAGAATATTTCAAACTGCGGCCTTTACCGGATTGGGAACTTAACCTACCTGATAAGAACATGATTTCAGACCCAGAATTCACCCGGCTTAGGGAGGAGAAGTCAAGTTAGGGAAATCTGATAAAGGCCTTCTATCCTAAGGGGATTTCTAGACTTAGACTCATGACTCACATGAAACTTCCAAGACTACTACTACACATTAAACATCCATTTTTGTCTTGAGGTATAAAGACCAAAAGTGGGACAACACGTTTCAAATTGACTAAGGAAATGTGCCCAAAGGCACAGGAAGAGGTAGATAAAATGTCTAACATCCCGTATTCATCAACTGTTGGCAGTCTAATGTATGTAAAGGTTTGTACACGGCCAGATATTGCTCATGCAGTGGGAGTTGTCAATAGGTATATGAGCAATCTGGGTATGGAACATTGGAATGTTTTCAAATGGATTCTTTGATATTTGAGAGGTACTTCTACAAAGGCATTGTGTTTCACAAGATCCAGTTCTAGTCTGAGTGGATTTGTTGACTCTGATCTAGCAGTAGATATTAATACAAGGAGGAATACTACAGGGTATGTTTTCACTATAGGGGGTACTGTAGTCAAATGGATTTCTAGATTACAAAAGGTTAATGCACTTTCAACCACTGAAGCTGAGTATGTAGCTACTACGGAAGCTAGCAAGGAGATGATTTGGTTACAATGTTTTCTAGAGGAATTGGGTCAGAAGTAGGAAGATTTCCCATTATACAATGATAGCCAGAGTGTCATTCATCTTGCAAAGAATTCCACTTTTCATTCAAGGACAAAGCACATACAGCTTAGGTACCATTTTATAAGGACTATTTTGGAGGATGGCCAATTATAGCTTAAGAAGATTCACACAAGTGACAATCCTGCAGACATGTTCACAAAGGCAGTCCCCAAATAGAATTTGGTTTCTTTCTTAGCTTCTATTGGGCTTCTTGACTGATGATCATGGGGTTAATACATAGCAAGGTCTTTTATCTAGTGGGAGTTGCACATACTACATTGTCATCTAGTTCCAGTCTCCAAGTGGGAGATTGTTTGGTGTGGAGCCTAATCAGTCTCCAAGTGGGAGATTGTTGATATTGTGGTGGTTGATCATGTAGTAGGTGTTGATATTATGGTGACATGTCTGGTAAAAAAGAAGACCGACATTGTAAAACCCTAAAATGGTCAATTTTAAAGGTTGCCCTAAAACGCGTGTTATAAGTGTTTGAGATGTATAATGCATTGTAAGGTTGTGTACATTTTTGTTGGATAATAAGAAAGATTGGATGGCTGTGTAGGTGGATGTAGCCTAGGTTTTGGGTGAACCACGTTAAATTTGTGTGTTATCTATGTTTAGTTTCTTTCTTCTATTGTTTCTGTGTATAACTATTTATTCTTATATTGTTCTGGTTCTATCAAACCCTAACAGTTTTGTGATCTTGTAAGGCATTGAGCCTTTGTAAGGGTTGTAGCCCTATCTTTTGTACTTGAGAAGTGAGCTATAGGTAGTGTGTCTAAATTCATGTGTATTCCCAAATCATTATAAGAGAATATTTTTGTAGAGTATATACTTATGAGTTCCATCCCCACCAAATTTTCCCCTAATAGGATTTCCATAATTAAAATACACATGTTATGTTGTTGTTGTTGTTGTTGTTGTTTTATATTATTTCACTTTAGTTTTCATTATATGTATTAAGTGATTTGTGAATCTGAATAATGAAGTTGAAAAATTTAAAACATTGATTCACACCCCCTCTCAATGTTACCCTCTTCCCACAAATGGTATTATAGCTTGGATCCTTGGAAGAATCCTAAAAAATTGAAGGTAATCTAGGAAATAAGTATGGGTTTAGGTTTGCAAGAACAACTCATAATTACATTGGATGGTCTTGATCATTCTAAGGCTGAAGTTTTGGAGTTGTAAATAAATATCAGAGAAGCTGAAATCTCCATCAATTCATTGAAAACATATTTGAAGTAAGCCAAGATGAAAATAAGGAAAATGTGTGATCAGTTACAATAAAAGGATAGTGAGAGATCAGACGATGAATTGTTGAGTCAGGACATGAAGGAAAAGACTAAGGACTCTGAGAATCTTAAGTGAGAGAATGCAATCATGAATAATGAGATAAAATCTATAGTGATGAGGATGACCAAGGAGATTAAGGACATGAAGAAGAATGAAGAGAACCTAATCCAATCTCTAAAAGAAAGATCTGATGAATGCATTAGAATTTTTATAACCTATAGGAATCCAAGCGTATTGAGGAAGAACTAAGAGAAGATTTTTTGATTTCTAATGACTACACAGATAAGTTCATTATTATCTCAACTAAACTTGATTCATTACTTGAAATTCATAGGAGCCTATATGACAAGAGTGGTCTTGGATTTGAGAAAGGAGAAAGCTCCAAATCTAGATATGGTCAAGGAAATCCTACATTTGATAAGCAGAAGAAGAAGACAATGAGGGCTTTCACAAGAAAACCTAATGCTCCAAGAATTAGTGGTAAGTGATTCATCTGCAACAAATTAGTTCATAAAGCTATACATTGTCAGAATATGATGAATTAGAATAATGCATCTTTTTATGGTCAATATTTTAAGTGTAACAAATATGGTCATAAGTCAAGTGACTACAAAAATTTTTTGAACAACTCTTTCATAAAAAAAAACACCATTAAGTGTTATGCACGCAATGGGTTTGGTCATATTGCAAATTAGTGTGGGATGAGAAAAAATAATGGGAAAAGGAATGTTGTATGCTACGAATTTAATACATCTAGTCATATTGCAAGGTACTATAGGAGTAATAATGTAAACAAGAGAGATTTGGTAGAAAGGATAAAAAATTAATAAAAAATGATAAAGGCAAGGCAAAAGTGAATGTTGAAGACATTCATAATAAGATGAAGTAGACATGGGTGAAGAAGAATGCTGAGAACAAAACTAAAGGGTTTACATCTAGATTTGATGCTAGAAATTCCTCAGGGAATTGAGTTTAGGACTTTGACTAGGGGGCTTACAAAAAAATCTTTTGAAGCCCCTTGTAGATGTTGATGCTTGAATATGATAGGCATGGAGAGGTTGTAATTAGTTGGGATAGAGGATTTGAGATCTTTAACAAAATAATTTGATGTGTTTTGAAGGTTCCCAATCGATCTCTTTGAACCAAGTAGTAAATTGGGTATTTGGAAACACTTATGGCTTTAAGCATTAATGATACCTAAAAGTTAGGTATCAAATATACAAAAATAAATTTGTGACTTGCATTTGTTACTCTTCATTTGAGAAAACAAGAGAAGAAGAGCTCTACAAGAGAATTCCATTGCGACTGAAGTGATAAGAGGATTGTTCAAGGAGATACACATGAAAACCCTAGTTCAGTGAAACATATTTATTTGTTTATATCTCTACAATTTCAATATTTCAAGATGAATACTCCAATTATTATTGATATCACCAAGAGACCCCAACCATAATTCAAGAAACATCTTGTAAATTAGTGGAAGCAGATCTAATGGGTGCATTTTCAAATGTGTCGTATGGGTTTTTTCACATTAAGGATGTTAGGTCATACATTCATGTCAATATAGAAGACCTAGGCACCAATTTAATGAAATATTATACAATGGAAATTTTTTTGGAAAGTATTATCAACTGAAGCTAGAATTCAAAGCCCTAGAAGTCAATATGTTTGATCAATTTTCTAAGTTTTCAATGATTGAGGAGGATGAATTGATTTAATATATATTGAGTAGGATACATGATGAATTCATGTGGCTTAGTAAGTCATTTAAGATTACCAAGGAGGTCATACATGCAGTGACAAGATTGTGGTCATCTGGTGGAATCCCTGCACTTAAGTTACTGAAGAACGATATAGTTCATGATGCAAACAAAGCTAATTTTGACAAAAGAGGTATAAGGTTTATCACTCTAGAAGAGATAATTTAGTGTTTGGTATGTCATTAAACTACATATTAGATGATGAAGGAGAACAAGGAATGTGATCTGTGTGAAGTGCTAAGAGGCCAACTGATAGAGAACCTAGCAAAGATTAAGAAGGAAAAGAAGAATTCATTCAAATTTGGTACCTTAATCTTCTTTATTTTCTTCTATTTCATGAATGAATTATCTGGTGTTGGTCCTATTGATTGGTCTCGTGATAGACTAGTAGTAGTTAAAATTAGGGAGCTAATGTATGGAATGTATAGAAAGATGAGGATAGCTACAATATGGGGACATTTTAAGGGGTTTTAGAATATGATGTAATCTAAGGATATAATCCCTTAGTCCATAATTGATAAATGTCAAGATACAGTCCATTTTATGGTTGATACACATCAATGCCTTATGGAAGTAGCTCAACCAAGAACCTCATGAGGATATGAGGTAGAGGAACATGTACTATATTTATGCTCAAGATATATTGACCAAGCCCTTAGATCCCACTAAGGAAATATTTGGAACATATGAAGAAAAGTATCTAAAGGTGCATATAGAGATGAAGAAACCATAGATAGAAAGGAATGTCAGAAATAAAGTTGAAGGAATTGTTGAATACATGGGAATTCCTTTTGATAAAGTTAGAGAAGAAAGAAGGATACCTTAGTAAGTTGTTGAGAAGTCTGTAGAGATTTCTGAAGCTAGTTTCAAAACCCCACCTACTAAGGGTAGAAATAGTAGGAGTTCAACATAAAAGAAACCTCAAGTTTCACCACTTGTAAAAGAAGTAAAGTGGAAGAAGACAAAGGAAAAGAAGGAAGAAGAATTTATCATTGAATATGATGAGTCTATGGAATCAGATGATACAGTAAATAAATTGAAGAAGAAAAAGAATACTAAAGCTTCACAATTCCCCAAGTCTAAACCATCCAATCAGGAAGAATAAGTAAAACTACTAGAATTGAATCTGATAAAATTTGCATGTTAGTGAATGATGCAATAAAGAGTATTACATCTCATGGTAACTTAAATCCATTGTCAAATTTATTTGAAAAATTTTATGAAGAAAGAAAGAGAGTAATTGAAGAGGTCATGGTAAGATATTTGTATAGATTCTAAAATGTTCTTATTGAAATAGCATCAAAATTACCAAAGAGTTTGTATAACATTCTATATGCAAGAAAATATTATGCTATAGATGAGGACAAGAGGTTAAGAGAAAAAAGAGTTAGTTGACATATGTTTGGTTATACAAGATGCAAAATTAAAAATGATTCTTAAGGACATAGAGAAGGAGTTCAAGAGAAAACTTAGAATGAACAAGCTGATGGTTGGAAACACAAAGGAGGTTGATGAGTAAAAAAATAATATTCTAAGAGATTACCTTGAAAGGAACCAATATGAAGTCAATCTTGAGACACAAGGTGAAAATTCCTTAACTCTAGAACTTGGTCTTTCCCCAACCAATGTTCCTACTAATCTAAAAGTGGAACAAGTAGAGATTAATGTTCTAGATGTTCCAAAAATAGTGACAAAACAAGTGCCAATGAAAGATAAGGAAGAGGACAAAGAATATAGAAAATGTAGAGGATATTAAACCTATAGAATTGATGTCATTGATAACTGAACAACCTAAGGCTGAAAATGACAGTAAGGTGGTAGTTGAGAAGGATAAGAAAGAAAAGGGGAAGGAAAGAGACACTATGAAGGTAGTAAATGATTTCATGGAAAAAGGATACTATGAAACTTGATCCAGAACTATCCCAAGGTCCAATTGACCTATCAGTTATTTCCCGACTTCAAAAACTCAAACTTGCACAACTAGAAAAAGCTCAAGCTAGTGAATTAATCTTGAAGAATCACATGGAAGAAAATAAGTTATTGGAGTAGGTATCTAGTGTATTGGAAAATTTGGTGTCATTATTTGTTAACTATGTTTTAGAGAGTCCTTCAAACCAAATCAAGAGCCTAATTAGTGCAATAAGTTCTCACTTTGAATCATTTGAAAAGTATGTGTAGATAAAGGTTATGAAACAATTTAATGAGAAAATATTTTATTATCTAAAGAAAATAGTAGCATATGATAAATTTATGTTAGACACCAACATTAAGGGCATTAAATATTCTCTAACTGAAGGTGGAAACATTTACAAGTCATATCTATCTTCTCATAAATTTGTTGGAGGAATTGATAAGTAAATAAAGGAATGTGAGAAGAAATTAGAGAAAATTTCTCAATCATTTGATTCTTTTACTTCTTCTACTTCTGAACTAGAAGGTCAAGTGATATCCTTACTTGTAAATATCAAAGGCCCAGAAAAAGAACAGGATAAAATCATTGGAAGAGTGGGAGATATTAGAAGTCCGATTGCTCCCAAACTTTAGACTCTATTTAGTGAAGTGAAGGAGGCACAATATGTCTTAGATAAATTAGCCCTATTTAACTTTCAAGCGGTAGAATAAAAAGTGTATTTATTCAATGACCATTTATCAGTGTTGAGTAGTTACTACTTTTTGTATGTACATATGAAGGTGTGTAAATAGGTTTTGCATGGTTTTTTGGCATGTAGATCCATACCTTTTCCATTGATGTCAAAGGGGGAATGTAGGAGAGGGAAATATGTGCAAAAAAGTACATAGAAATTACTCAAAGGGAGTAATGATTGAGTATTTTTGGAGTGGTGCAGTTCTATGTATATTAAGTTTTGGACACTTAGTCATTTTTCACTAACTGTTGCCATAAATGCAAAAGGGGGAAATTTTTGGAAAGAGATGCTACATAGATTCTTGGATGTTTTAATTCATGGAAAATAAAATCTATTTTCATATGTGCATTGTAGTAGGAGATCATACCAGAAGTTGGAGTGATAAATTGGTGAAGTATGGAAATGAAGAACAAGGTGCTCTACCAATATCTAGTATTTGGTCAGGTGGAATTTTATAGGTTCATATTTTTTGTCACGGACATCAGGGTAGTATTTTTGACATATGGAAATGCTTATTCGATATTTTGGAAGTCTGGTGTTGCTGGGTGTAAAATATAGATGGATCATTGTATCAGTTTTTGTGTTTAACAGTTAGACCAACTGACATGGTGGACCACTCTTTTTGTGGACTTGGTAAAATATTTTTGGCACTTAATTTTATGTCTAGATAGTGAATCTAACATGTATAGGTGCACATGTATGTTTATTTTGGTCTGAAGTGAATTTGAATTTTGGATTTGGCCGACATGGTCAATATGGTTCACATTTTCCTAGAATAGTTTTGAGCCGACATGATGTAATCAAAGTTTTTGTTGTGTAACTATAAGATGGATTTTTTAGGGTTTGAAAAGGGATTTTATGCATGTGAGAAGTGTGAAAGGTGTTATGCAAAGGTTTTGATGTAGGAAATTTAGATATGATAATATGATTAGAGAAGAACAACAAAACAAGATAGTTAGAGAAAAAGTGTATCAGATCAAAGTAATGAGCTTATGTGGAAATATAATAAGGAATTTTTAGATTAAATTTCATCATTTCAACACTTACTATGATCATTTCTATGATCTTGTAAGGAAGTGATCCTTCAAAAGGGTTGCAGCCCTATCTTTTGTACTTGAGCAGTGAGATCTAGGTAGTGTGCCTGAATGCATGTGCATTCCCAAATTATTATAAAATTGATAATGGAGAGTATAGTTTTTGTAAGCTCAAATCAAATCTCCACAATATTGAGTTAATGAAGGGGGTTAGTAGCACCGCTTTTCAATGGGGGAAATCAATCAATTACTACTAAGAATGAAACTACAAATAATAAAATGAAAAGCAATAAAGGAGGAATACAAATGAATGTGAAACAACAAAGTTTGAATCTTCTATTATCTCTCTCTACTCCATCTAAAACAATGTTTGTGTGGTGCTTAGTATAGGTATCGACAGCGTCTATGACTTGGGAGCGTCAAAAATAAGACATTGAATGTGTGATCGCAAGAAGGATTGATGCTTGAACCAATCTGCCAGAGTAAGGATGCATGAAAGATTGAAATCCCGGATGTTTGATCGCAAGAAGGCTTGATGCTTGAACCAATCTGATAGAGTAATGTCACATGAAAGCTTGAAATTATGGATCCTTCAAATGGTTATGAAGGGTTGATTATATAGAATATGAAAATGATATTAATGGTTGAGATCAATCCCAAAGATAGGAGGATGAATGGTTGAGATCAAAGGGAACTGGAGAATCCATCAGTAAACTCCACCTCCTCAACTAGGAGAGAGGAGATAGAGTTTAGTTAACTGAATAGTTGATTATGAGTTACCTTTTGAACTTAAGAGGTAATTTGGAGTTACCTTTTTGAACTGAAGAGGTGGGAGGAGTAACCCATGTAATCAGAGATTTGACTAAGAGTTATCTTTTTTGAACATAAAGAAAGGATTTAATTGAATATTTAATTCATTTTTTTAATTAAAGTATTCAACATGTGAGACAATTGAATTCTTTTTGGATTTAGAATTGAATTGTTGAATGAAATAAAATTAATTTAATTAGAAGAATTAATTAATAATTTTAAATCTTTAAATTTAAACTTTAGGAAATTGAATTTAATTAATTAATGAAGATTAATCAATTAAGGTTAATTAATTAAATAAAATTAATTATTGAATTGATTTTGGGGATTAGATTAGATGATTTGGGGAATAAAATTAGAAGAAAATAGATGATTAATTAATGATTAAAAACCATTAATTAATAGATTAAAATTAGTGTTTTTAATGTGAAGTCGCAAGTATGTCCATTTTAGGGTGTCTACATTTGTCCCTCTTTGATACATTGTGGTTTTTTGCAGTGTGTCAAAGATTCTCTATTTCGATCCTATTCCAGCTATATTTATGCCCCCCAACAAATTTGAGCAAAAATTCATGAGATGAACATTAATTTGTTGATACTGCAAATTGTAAATTTGGGTATCTGACTGTTCGTGAAAATACTTCAAAATGCTCCTGATATCAGTTGTTTAATTTTCTGAGTCTGAGATGATAAAAATAAGGTCGTGTAGGAATTAGGGTTTTTTGGGAACCCTTATAAATATCTTTGATAGTTATTCATTTGTCAGTTTGCACTCTTGGAGCTCTTTATCATCGGGTGAGTTTGTTCATAGTTTTCTTTTCTTTCTTTGTTGTTTGCGAGCTATGGCGGACCTTCCTAAAGTCGTACATGTTTCTGATCAGGTTTGGACCTTTTGTCAGCCAGCTGGCATAGGATTTATGGTGAGTAACTTAGTCCTTGTGTCATTAATGCATATATTTATTTCTTTTCAAAAAATTTGCTTTTTGGAAAAATTTCCCAAGTTGCTGCAATAGGCCTCGAGTTTTCTGCAATAGCGGTTTAAATGCCGCGATTGTCGATTGCGTTTTGAAATTGATAAAAGTGTTGCATTTGCTGGTTTTATTACTGTAATTACATTAAAAAGTGTCACAATTGTTGGTTGACTTCCACAATCGGTATAAAAGTGTCGCAATTGGTTTAGAATTACCATGATCGCTTTGTTTGTTATTTGTAGCATGCATTTGTACTTTTCTGATACTTGTGTTTTTGTCCTGATACTGATGATTGGATTTTCTATTGTTTTGTAGTACATTGGGACTATTCTATGTTGTTGGGAGTCTACACCTGTCAGGTTAGTATACCGCTTCCAGCTCTCTGAGGATGAGAGAGATGTTTTGAGACATCTTGGTTTATATTGGATTTTTTATATGCCTTATATCATGGCCAATAGGGGTCTGATCTCTTCTCTTCTAGAGACATGGCATTCTAATACTTGCACATTTCAATTGCCTACTAGAGAGTGTACTATCATATTGGAGGATGCTTATCACATCTTTCATATTCTTATCCAGGGTGCTCTTGTTGAGCATGCCCATGGTCCTGGTATCACTGCTTTGTCCGAGCTATCTGGTCTACCCCAAATCAGCTTGGTATGTCTAATCCATATGATATCCCATGGTCTAGGTTTGGCATGGGTTTAGAGAGGTTCTCTACTTTTTTAGGTAGTCTAATTTGTGGGATCTTGTGTCCTGATCATCACTAGTATGGATTCTCTATTGGTTTCGATGTTATCTTACATGGTATGGTTAGAGACCATACTATATATGCTCGGGGTCCCTGTATCCTAGCCCATATGTACTTTCATATGATTTATGCAGCTTACCTTGGTGGTAAGTCTTTGGGATGTGGGGCTACTAACTTGCAGATCTGGGCATTGGAGCATATTGCAGTCTGTAGTCCCATAGGTGCCCATGATCTTCCTCTATGGAGACCATATGTATTCATGTATGATGGAGCTATTGTGTAGTCCCATATGAGACATCTGATGTACTAGAGGAAATAGTTGGATATGATGTCATACTTTATCTCGAGACCTTACAGGGATTTTCTTGTGTGGGATGGGGAGGATGCACACCTTCCCTTCTTTCATCAGAGGATATTTTTGATTGGTCATGTTAGCTGCCACATTCATATGACTGGTTTCTATAGCACCGACGGGGTGTTGTGTTAGTTCGGTGAGAGATGGGATGTGTCTGATTCTTATGCATACTTTTCTCCTCAATCAAGGGATATTACTATGTGGGGTTTCATCATCTCTCTAGATGCTTCTCAGAAAAATTTCATGGGTCTACTTCCTATGGCATGGACATGGTGATCAACCATTGTGTACATAGGTATATGTTGTGATTATGTCATTCTTATTTTTATCTCTCTTGTCATGTTCTCTTAGAAGTAGATATCTTTGATTAGCCACTTATGATTATCATCCATGTGATACTGATGTTTGAAATTTTTCTCTTTGTAGGCACTACCCCACAATATGATGCATGGTGGAAGCAATCTCGACCTATTTCTTTGACCAATTTGTCTTGTCCTATCATTGGTACCATCATGAGAAGGCGTCGGTAGAGACAAAGAGGAGGGAGATATGGAGGATAGGATGGTGGCCGAGATGGAGGATGTGGGAGAGATGGTGGTCAGGATGGTGGATGGGGGAGAGATGGTGGCCAAGATAGTGGATGAGGATGTGGGAGAGACGGTGGAGATGATGGAGATGATCCTATGCCTGGTGGTGCTGGTGGGAGGGTGAGGAATAGGGGTGGTCACGACATTGGCAGGTGGGTTGGGTTGGGTGTCATACTATAGGAGGAGGGATTAGAGGAGGAGGCACCTCATTTGGTTAGGAGAGTGTGTCCTTGCATAGGTGCTACTTTTCCAGAGAGGGCTGAGGAGAGGACAGTTGCCGAGGACATTGAGATTGAAGATGTAGATACTAAGGAGGTAGGTACGACCTCATCCACTAGGAGAAGTAGTATTTTTAGTAGTACGAGTGACATTGAGAGCAGTGAGGAGGGGTTAGGGGATAGGGATGAGGAGATTGAGATGGATGTTTATATGGGTGGGATGGACGATGATCTATCGAAGGTGGAGAGACTCACTCGGTAGGTTTTTGATCTTCAAGCTAGGTTGATTGCTTCTGAGGCATGAGCTACTGCTTTAGAGAGTAGGGTTACAACAGAAGAGGAGAGATAACAAAAGGATCATTTAGAGGTCAAAGCCTTCATTGATGGTGTACAGGATGTGCTTGATGGGTTTTGCAGATCAAGGCGTGAGGCCCAGAGAGAGATTTACTACTGGTAGTGCCATTATGAGGGCATTGTTCCTATAGCTCAACATGTACCCAATTACACGGCTTCATAGAGATCTAGTAGGGGCCAGATGTCCTAGAGTAGTGGTATTGGAGCTCTTGGTCCACAATAGAGGACTACACCTAATATGCCACCCCCTCATCGACCTGGCAGCAAGGGTGGGGGTAGCTCGTGTTGATCTACTTAGTGTCCATTTTGTATCATGTTGTACCATTTTTGAAGTGATGTTCCATTGATATACTCTGATGATGTACTGATGATTATATCTCTGATATACTAATATTTATTGACATACATGTTGATCACCTTCTTTTTGTTCAGGCTTGTGACTGATCATTGCACTCAGATGTTGAGATCTATATGAGATGCAGCTTATGATTCTATATGATGTGCATTTTTTTACTTACTTGCGATATGTATGGTTCTACATGGTGATTCCTTAATGATGAGATGTATGCAATGTGATTCTATATATGAATTAATTTCCTATGATACTGACATATGTATGCAGGATGGTGCTTTATGATATGTATGTTTATATGATGATGTTTGTGGATGCAATTGTTTATGATTACTATGTATGCTCATGGTTTGTTTTCCTTTGTTTTCTTATGCAAATGAATGAATGAAATATACTATACACAAAATATCTGAGTAATACATGTGTTAGTTAGAAGAAATTTAGTTGAAATTTTATCTGGAATTGATTGATAGATTTTGGACTGATAGATAGGATGGGTGACCCAAGTCATTGTTGCGTTTTCCAATTTTCATCATCATTGCACCTTTTTATGAAAATCAAAGAGAATCCAATGCACCTAGATATTCCTCATCTGGATACCGCTATGATCTCTTGATAACTGGAAAGAGTAGAGAGATTGAATAGAAAGATAACCAAATGCACCCAGATATTGACCATCTAGATACTGCTATGTTCCCTAATTTGAAAAGAAAGAGATCCAAATGCACCCGGATATTGACCATCTAGATATCGCTATGATCTATGATTTTGAAAAGAAAGAGAACCAAATGCACCCATATATTGACCATCTGGATATTGTCATGTTCTCTGAGAAATCCAAAATAAACAAAAAAACCAAGATAGAAATCCAATGAACCCTGATACAAACCATCTAGATACGACTATGATTCCATTGGTAAGAAGAAAGGAAAAAACCAAGATATAAATCCAATGCACCCAGATACAGACCATCTAGATACCACTGTGATTCTATTGGTACAAAAAAGAAGACAACTGAAAAAGATTGTCCAGTTATTTCCCAAGTTTAAGCTCAGATCGTGGAACTGCGTGGCTTCCAGATAAGTGACAGTGCCTACCACATTTATCCTAAATCATCACTGTCCCAAATTCCAAATGAAACATTCCACAAACAACAATCAAATAAAATAAGGTCATGATCCATCATAGATACTCTCATCACTTGGTGGTATCTTGGAGTAGCGTAAGAACATAAATGTGAAAGATAGATTGACATCTGACTGATGACTGACCTAGTCAATAGTTTATTGTTCCTTAATTCAGCTTGATTCTCTTGATTGGCTTGATTCTATGATGCTTTATTATGTCTGGTTTCAGGAATACATGACTCATATAAGACTGATATGTCTATTTTTGAGCGTATCTGTCACTATGTAAGATAATTGATTTGTTGATTGACTGATTGATTGATTGATTGATTGAATTTGATCATTTGGATAGCCGATAAAGTTGTGTCATATGGGACAATGTTGATTTGCAAAGCTCATGATTTTGACATTGATTGATTGGCTTGATCGCCAGTTTGCTTGTTGATAGATTGGATAGTTGACAAAGCTATGTCATATGGGCCCAGTGCTGATTCGTAAAGCTCATGATTTTGGCATTGATTGATTGGCTTGATCACCCTTTTTCTTTGTTGATAACCAAGCTATTTTTATTGCTTTGATATTTTGAAATTTTTTTATTGTTTTTTATGAAGAATGATTTTTTCAGGACATTTTGATCTTTTTAGGATTTTGTGATGAGTTTTTAAAATTTTTAGGGATTTTTGTAGGAGTTTTTAGAATTTCCCCCTAGTCTAGTGGACCACTACAAACCATGGATAAGTGTTGGTGCTCAGAGGGGGATTGTGCTTCTAAAAATAATCTTAGGTAGTCAGTCTTGCATGTGGGGTGCTTGAGCTTTCATTCTTGTCATTGATGGCGAAGCTAGATTTGAACACTTGGAACCTATTTGCCAGGTTTTCACCAAGGTACCTGCCCAATAGTGCTTGTTTTCCAAGTTTTCATTGAGAGAGAAATTATGTTTCTTTTTACTCTTCTTTTTTTTTCACCAAGGCACCTATTTGCCAGGTTTTCACCAAGGTAACCTTTTGTTTTTTTTATTTGTTTTGTATTTTAGGAAATGTAGATAAGTGCCTTAACCTTGAGACCTCAAGCATAGAACCTCTTGAGGTGCATGTTGTTGATGTAACCTAGGAGATGATCTCCTTATAGTGTTTCTAGTTGGTATGCCCCACTATTACAAGATGTGATAATGACATAAGGTCCTAGCTAGTTAGGCTCAAACTTTCCTAGTTTCACCCTTTTTGCTTGGTTTCTTTATTTTCCATAAGCATAAGGTCTCCTACCTTAGAGGTGTGTGGTCTAACCTTCTTGTGTTAGTTCCTTCTAAGGCAATTCTGATATCCTTGTAGGTGATTTAGTGCATCTTGTCTTCTCTCATGCAACAATTCTAGTTCACTGAGCCTTGCTACTCTATCGTATTCATCTGAAATGATGTTCTTTAAAGAGATTTTGAGGGATGGGATTTCTACTTCGAGGGGTAGGACCACCTTTGATCCATATACTAGTGAGAAAGGAGTGACTCCTATGGGTGTTCTCAAACTATTTCTATATGCCCATAGTGCGAGACTAAGCTATAAATGCTAGTCTTTCCCTGATTTGTTAACTGTCTTCTTTAAGATATTGAGTAAGTTTTGTTTGTGGTTTTAGCTTGACCATTCCCTTGAGGATACTAGAATGAAGAGAAACCTTGTTTGATGTGGAACTTCTCTCAAAGATCTTCGACATCTTGATTTTGGAAAGGTGTACCGTGACTGTTAGTATGGTTTGAGGAATTCCATACCGGAAGATGATGTTGTTGAGTATGAACATGGAGATCTTCTTACCAGTGACGTAGGTGAGAGGAATGACTTCCACCCATTTAGTGAATTACGTTGTTTCTATAATGGTGTACTTATGTCCATTAGACAAGGTTGGTTTAATCTTACCCACTATGTCAAATCCCCACTTAGAAAATGGCCCTAGTGAAGTGATCGGATTGAGTTCTCCATGAATCTAACATTGTCTACACCTTTGCACATACTTGTTGGCATTTGACTCTACTATGGGCTAGTAGTATCCTTTTTAGATGATCTTCTTTGCTAAGTTATACCCACCTGCATGGGTTCCATAGATTCCTTCATGTACCTCATACAAATCTCTCTGGGATTCCATGGAATTAAGACATTGTAATAGCATTCCATCTATAATTCTTCTATATAGAGTACTAGCAAGAAGGGTATACCTAGAGGCTTGGCGTATGAGGGACTTCCTTTGGTTCCTAGACAAGTCGGGAGGTAGGACACTACTTTGGAGGTAATTGTAAATGTCATGGTATCATGGGGTTTCAAAACCAACAAAAATGCACCTTGATTCTGTCATTGGTGGTTAATGTGTTGGTAACATGAGTTTCTCTACTAGAAACTAGAATTTGATCTCATTGTCTGGAATGTCAATCAAGGATTCTATGGTAGCCATCCCATCTGCTACTTTTTATTGAACTCTTGGTACTTTCTTGAATACAATGAAATGAAATGAAGCATGCAACCTGTCCATATGCTCTCTATATGGGATTAGCTTCTTATCTTTTTTCATATAATCATTGTTTACTTGGCTGATAACTAACTGTGAATCACCATAGACTTTGAGGTTCTTGATTCTCCATTGTATAGTTATCTTCACTCTGATGACTAGAGCTTCATACTTGGCTATATTGTCTGTGCAAGGAAAGTTGAGTCAGAAAGTGTAGTATGGTGAAATCTTCAATTTGTTGGGAGCAAGCTCAAATATGACAAGTTAGTGGGTTAGCACACATGATTCATGAAATGAACAAAGAAACCAACAAAGACAACATCATAACATCGGATAGAACTAAAACAAGTATATTGCACCCTATTCTACTTGTTTGATTTGTTCCTTTTAGATTAAATGTGCATGTACTCTCGCAAACACAAATGAGATAAATCCCCAATGCAATGCAAGATTGGAAACAATGAAGCAATTCAAGAGCTAGTATGAGGAACTAGTCTCAAATTATTCAAAGGATGATCTAAACTAGCTATGGAAATGATATGCAAAATATGCAAGATTGAAGCTATGATTCATTATCCATTATCCTAGCATATGATATCTATATGATTTAAGCAAGATAACTATGAGCATGAAAACAACTATAAAAATATAGAACTATGTTAGCATAATAACAATGCAAAATGAGAGATGCCAAATGGAGAGGAGAAGGCCTCTATTTATAGAGTTTTGGGAGAGAGGAAGAGGCTTGGATGATGTGGCATCTATGTGACATCTACATAAGATCCACATAAGGGACACATAGGCTTGAGGGGATGTCCAATTTTGGGTCAAACTTGGCATTAAATGTTGAGTGGCTCAACATTTCCAAGTGGGGGACAAAGTTGTAAGAAGAAATTAAGAGGGATGGGTGCCCATTTTGGAGAGAATTTCCCCATGTGGGTGAGCATTCCATTATCCTTAAAAAGGTTAGGAATCACCCTTTAAGAATGATTAGAGGACAGTTAGGTGGGTAAATATGCTTAGGAAATGAGGTGATGAGAGTAGGGTAGGAATAGGGTAGGCTTAGGGTAGGCTCCTAGGTTGGGTTAATAGTTTCCTAGCTAGGGTTTAGATTATAATTCAAATTAAATTTGAATAAATCATGATTTATAAGAATTAGGAATATGGAGGATTTAATAAATGTAAATTTATTAAAAAAAAGGGATTTCATGAGACAAATGTATTTAAATAAAAATACATTAGAATAGTATTTAGATTATTGATAAATACTCACAATGAAACTATTTAATTGATTGAATTAAATAGTTAGAGGAATAAGAGGGAATTTAATATTAATAATAATATTAATATTTTTGGACGTCTACATTTTGCCCCCTCTTTGACCTGGTGTCGCAAGTGATGTTACGTCAAAGACAAGAAAATAAGTTTCCCCAGAGGAAGAGGGTTTTTAGGAGTCATGCTAAAGCAATGACAACATAGGGTTGTGCTCCCTCAGGAAGAGAACACAAAAACTACGACGTTGTGTGATTTTCTTGAAAAGGGATGCAATGGGAAGGAGGAAGATATAGGAGGGAATAAAATAGAAGCCTTCAAAAATGCCACTAAGAATGCAACTAATAATGCAAATGCAATGATGAGCTTAAATGCATCTAACAAGCTTTGGAAATCCATTTGTGTGAAAACTATGGAGAGCACATCCGATTTTGATATTGCAATAGGAGTATGCATCAGGTGTTAGAAAACATAGATGACAAGATTCCTTTGCGTATAATAGACACTCAAACAAAAGCACACTACAAAAGACACATGTATCGATATCCACCAGTCACAACACACCAAGATATAGCACATCGAGGTAGTGATGAGTAGGTTGAAACTGACACAAAAAGATAAAATCAATAAAGAAGGCCTCATGACCAAACAGTCATTCAATTCAAAGTTCTTGCCATAAACAAGATCGATGTGATGAAGGATTTGATAAGCTGATGCCGAAAGGATGCATGCTGATGGGAAAAGATTGGATTGGATTTGATTAAAAGATATTTGTTGGCAAAAGTTGTGAACAAGATGAGGAGCAAGGAGAATCGGTCGCAAAACCGATTAGTTGAGAAACATGGTCGCAGTCGCAAGAGGCAAAACATCACTAAAAATTGATGAACTGAACAATGCAGAAATAAACGATGGTTTATTGCAAGATTTTTGAGAATATTTTATTTTTGTGAATTTTTTCAATTTTTGAATTTTTTGGGATTTTTGAAATTTTTAAATATTTTGGGGATTTTGTGACGAAGTTAAACTGTACAAGAGGACTAATAATACAAAATAAACAAGGGGGACGAAGAAAACGGGGTGAAAAAGTTTGCATGACGATGACTCAGGATGTTAGTGTGATGGCGAGAAGACTAGACACATTACTAATATACAAGGACCAAACTGAACAATTAAGTACAAGTGAATAATTACAAGTGATTATGTGCCCATGTTGTTGTCGAGATTTGATTGGATCTTTCTCTTTTGATGTGTGTGATAGTTTAGTATGCTAGTTGATTAGTTTTAAGAGGAAGGATACATCCTACAAGAACCCAGAGATGATGATGATCTAGATTTAGGTCAACAAGAGGAAGGATACATCCTTAATGGACTCATTTCCAGAAAGATGGGATTCATAAAGTTGATTGGTCAAATGTGCACTACGATCAAATTGTAGAACCAATGTATGATTTTAAATATCACAACTGTATCATTTTCTACACGAGGAGCAACTGAGGACATGAGAAATATACAAGACTAAAGCTGAGGGATTGGGATAGTACAATGTATGGACAAAAATATACAAGATTATGTGTACAACAGCTCAGGATACGAGATAGGAGGATCACTTCAGACTAGTGCATATGATATGCGAACACCCAGGGAATACGGGAAATGTTAAGATTTGCAAAGATGTGGAGATGGATGGAAATGAGAGTTTGATAGATAATGGAATGGTCCACTATGTGTGATGCCTATTTCTAGGTTTTCATCATGCATACTTGTCCAAGGCGCCTGATTGCCAAGTTTTCACCATTAGACAAAAAATTTCTCTTTATTCTTATTATTTTTATTTCTTTGGATCTTTTTGATGTTTTTGATGTTGCTCAAGTGCCTGTTTGCCAGGTTTTCACCAGGACAACCATTTTCTCAGCTTCATTTTTCTACTTTTTAGAGATTTTTTCAGGACTATTTTACATTGTTTTTGTGCTTTCTTCAGGACTTTTTATACTTTTTATGGATTTTCTCAGATAACTGGAATGAACAACCAGCCATCAGGCATAGAAGTGCCTAAGATGAATGATGTTGATAGGATCATTCAAGGTTTCTCCTTCGAGAGTGGAGATTTTATATGCCCCAAAACCAAAGCATAAAGTGACAACATATGGACCTTGCTAGGTGACTTCAAACTTGCCTTTCTTTTCCCAATCAGTACCCACTTTTTTATTTTCCTTTAGCACAAGGTCCCCTACCTAAAATTGGCATGGGTGGACCTTCTTGTTGTAGTTTTTCTTGAGTCTATTCTAATAGACAATCATGTGATCATAGGCTTGTTGGCGCTTCTCATATATTAGAGCAAGCTGTGTGAATCGTGCTACTCAGTAATCTTCATCATCAACCAGGCCTCTCAGTGATACTCGAAGGGATGGTAGTTTGACCTCAATTGGTAAGACTACTTCTACATCGTAGACTAGGGAGTACAGAGTAGTGCCAATAGGAGTACAGTAGGAAGTGTGATATGCCAGAGGGTAGGGTTGATCTGGAGATGCTAGTCATGACCTGTATCATTGACAACTTTCTTGAGGATTTTGAGGATGGTTTTATTAGTTGCCTCAGCTTGGCCATTACCTTGCGGGAAATATGGACTAGAGAAACGATAATGGATATGGAGGCGAGTGCATAGATCACTGACGTGTTGATTTTCAAATGGTTTTTTGTGATCTGTGAAGATGGTGGAGGGTATGCTGAAGCAGTAGACAATGTGATAGAGGATAAATTTGGATATCTAGACACCTGTAGTGGGGGTGAGTGGAATTGCTTTGACCCACTTTGTAAAGTACTATGTAGCCATGATTATGTACTTGTGGCCTTCAGACAAGAGGGGAGTAATCTTACCAACAAGTTCAAAACCCAAACAAGAAAAGGGCCAAGGAGGTGCAATAGGTCTGAGGTCCTGTGCACGAGCATGGATCAGATTGGCATGTTGTTGGCAAGGTAGGCACTTCTTGATGAACTCACAAGCATCATGTTCCATTGTAGGCCAATAGTACCCTGTACATAGAAGTTTCTTGGATAGGACCATGCCACTTGTGTGGGCACTGTAGATTCCAGCATGTACCTCTTGTAAATCCTAGGCAGCATCATTTTCATCTAAACACCTAGAGAGCATGTTGTGATAACCTCAACGATAAAGGGTGTTGTCTATGAGGGTGTAACGAGATGCTCTGCAAATAAATTTTTGGCATTGGGTTGCAGTGAGGTGAGGAGATATGATACCATTTTGTAGGTAAGCTTGGATATCATGGTACCACAGGGACTAGGGACCAACCAAGACACATACGCAATTTGATTCATCATTCTCATAAGTGGGAGCATGAAGTTGCTCAACTAAGAATTTGTATTATGTAGACTCATGAGGAATCTCTAGGAGGGAGCCGATTGTGGCCATTGCATTAGTAGCTTTGTTCTGCAAGTGTGGTACTTGTATTATCTACAAGTGGAGGAAGTGTTCTTTCAGCTTGTTAACCATCTACTTATATGGCATCAATTTGTCATCTTTGGTTTGATACTCATCCAGGACTTGTTTGATGATGAGTTGGGAGTCACCAAAGACATGTATATATGTGATATTCCATTCTATAGCCATGCAGAGTCCTGCGATTAGTGCCTCATATTCTGCAATGTTGTTTGTGTAGGGAAATCCCAATTTAAATGACATAGGGATGTAGTCACCTTGAGGTGTGACAAAAAGTATTCCTGCCCCTGCACCATGAGCTGTGTAGGACCCATCAAAGTAGAGTTGTCAGGTAGGTTGTTCTTCTATCATGTACAAATGCTCATCTAGAAATTTTGTGACCAAAGGATATGCATCTACCAATGGTGCTTTTGCTAGCTGATCAGTGATGACTTGCCCTTTAATGGCTTTTCTATATACATAATGAATGTCAAACTCGCTGAGCAACATAAACCATTTTGCCATTCGACCTGTGAGCGTAGTCCTGGAGAGTAGATACTTGAGAGGATCCACCTTTGAAATGAGCTTGGTTGTATGACTAATCATATAGTGGCAAATTTTTTGAGTGGCGAAGACCACTACTAGACATGCTTTTTCCATAGGTGAATAGTTGAGCTCATAACCCACTAAGGTCTGACTGATGTAATAAATAGCTCTTTCTTTACCCTCATCATCCAACTGAGTGAGTAGTGCCTCCAATGCTATGGTACTTGTAGAAGTATATAGGATGAGTGGTCGACCAGGTACGGGTGGTACCAAGATGGGTGGATTAGCCAAGTATGCTTTGATTTTGTCAAAACTCTTCTGACACTGAGGATCCCACTTGAAGGTGTTATCTTTTCGCAAGAGATGAGTGAATTGTTGGCACTTTTCTGCCAGTTGAGAGATAAAGTGGCACATAGATTGTAGCTTTCCTTGAAGTTTGCATAGTTGTCAGAGTATTTTTGGTGGAGGCATCTCGATGATAGCTTGTACTTTCTTTGGATCTATTTCAATACCTCATCTAGATACAATGAACCCCAGGAGTTTTCCTGATGTGACCCCAAAGACACATTTCTTAGTGTTGAGCATTAGGCAGTAGTGTCCAATTCTATCAAAGACACATTCCAAAACATTTAGGTGATCTTATCTTTTTATTGATTTTGCCAAAATGTCGTCCACATAGTCTTCAAGAATCTTGTGGATCATGTCATGAAAAATGATAGTCATGGCCCTTTGATAGGTTGCCCCAGCATTTTTCAAGCCAAAAGGCATCATGTTATAGCAGAAGGTGCCCCAAGGGGTAGTGAGTTTTGTCTTGTGTTGATCTCCTTCTGCAATACGGATCTAATTATATCTAAAAAAGCCATCCATGAGTGACAACATCTCATGTCCTGCTATGAGATCCATGATCATGTCTATGTTTGACAACAGGAAATCATCCTTGGGACATGCCTTATTGAGATCTCAAAAATCTATACATATCTTGATTGATTTATCAGGTTTAGATACTGGCACCATGTTAGAAATCCAGTCAGAATAGTCAATGGGGCAGATGATCTTGGCTTGGAGCAACTTCTCAAGCTTTTCTTTGACAAGTAGTGCCACTTTAGGGTGCATCTTTCTGAGCTTTTGTTTTTCAGGTTTGATATTTGGGTCCAATGCAAGATGGTGAACCACCAAGTTAGGGTCTAATCTCGACATGTGGGAGTAAGCCCATGTGAACTTATTGATGGATTCCTTCAATAAAGTGACCAGATCGCTTTCTTCTGCTTCAGTCAGAGATTTTTCTATCTATGTGATGGCAGGATTCTCTTTGGTACCCAGGTTGACAGGTTTTGCTTCTTCAATGAGAATCGATGAATTTTTACGCCTATGATCACAGATCAGAGGAAGAGGAGAATCTTCATCCTCTCGCACCTCAGAGAGGTTTTCACCATGGGATACGCCCTTTGTTTTTACTTTTTCATGATCAGATAGCACCCCAGAGGGGTTTTCGCTAGGGGATCAATTTTTCTATTTTTTATTTTTGTTTTCTTCTTTATTTTTGCGGCTAAAGTTCTCATCTTCCTCAAAGTATGCCTTTGGGTCTAGTTTGTAGACATATGCTGAGTCTTGCCCCTAGTCATTGCTTTTCTCAATTTCTCCCATAAATCTTAGGAGCGTGTCCTCACTTTGGAACTTGTCAACATGCACGACACTTGGTTGGTCCCAGTCTATGAGTTCAGGATGGCAGAGGGGAAGGACAATGAATATAATGGAAATTTGGCCTAGGAAAGAATTATCTAGGAAGGTTTCATCGTCATAGGCTCTCACAACTTTCTCTTTCAGGATATCTTTGATGTCAGCAATTTCACCCAGGGACGGACAAGAGGCAAAGATGTTCTCACTGGTGCCCCCTTTCATGTCAGAGCCCATGCCAAGACCTAGGCACTTTTATAGATGGGTAGGTACAATATGATCTTTCATTCCTTTCTCTTCATACACAAAGCCACCCCCTTGGTAGTTCCATTTTCTGTCACCAGCTTGTGAGTTGCGGGGTACTTACCTTTGAAATAATTGGGGAAATTTGTGTCCTTGGGTGGTGGATCCTTATAGAGCCATTGGTTGATGTTTGGTGTCATTTCCTAGCCAGTCAAATTGCCCTTTGAAATAAAAGTGGTAGGACCAAATTGTAGCGCCTTGGTTGTCTCTAGTTTTTTCTTTCTTAGATTAGGATGGCAGCCTTGAGTGTGTGGATCAATTGGTAGTGCCCCAACTGTGAAGGCATCAGATAAAATATACTCACCACAACCTTTGTTGTTGATCTTGACCGTGGAAAGGGTGGAAAAGAGGATTATTTATGGGTCTGAGTGGGTTCGAGATGAACTAGAAATAAAGGTGCCAATATCGATCCCAGGGAAGTGATTGGAATGTGGAAAGGATGTTTCCAACACATTGTAGTATGTGAAGGGCTTGAGATCTATGCGGATGGTGGTCTCAGTGTCATTATATGGGAATCTGATGCACTGGTGGCAAGTGGAGGGGATAGCGTGCATAGAATGAATCCATGGGCATCCAAGGAGGATGTTAAAGGGAAGGTCAAGATCAACAACATGACATAATGTATCCTGGATAATTGGGCCCACTTGAATGGGCAATGAAATGGTGCCTTCAGAAGTCTGCTCTAGATTTTCATATGCTTTGATTGTGATGACTTCATTTATTATATCAGCTTCAGTACAACCCAACTGTTTTATGAATTTTAGAGTACACAGGTTTATGGTTGAACCATTATCTATCATTACTCGTTTGATGGCAAAATCTTTAACCATGACAGCAATACAGAGTGGGAGATTATGATTGGTTTCTTTTGAGGGTACATCTGTTGGTTTAAAAGAGACCCCACAAGATGCAGACAGGTGTCCGACAAGGTTCTGGAATTGAGTGAGGTTGATGTCACTGGGAACATGGGATTCTTGCAAGGCTTTACTGAGGATCTCTTGATAGGTGGGTGATGTGCGAAGAAGATCCAGGATGGAAATTTGGGCTGGAGTATTTCCTAGGTGTTCCAAAATGTTGTATTGGGTCCCAGCAGATGGGGTGGGACTGACACCTACAACTGTTATCCTACCCCTACGAGTGGTGATTGCGCATTGGTTATCAACACCCTTGACATGGATGACATTGACAGAGGACGAGACTCGTGATATGCAGTCGATGAGGTTATTGTAGTTGATATATGCATTTGTATAATCCTTTCTATCGATGTTTTCTCCTTGCTTACCCTTCCCCTGGTCAGAGGATTGATTGGGATTTCCTGGGCCTGTACCTGAAGTGTGTTTAGGGAAGACATTTTGATATATTTTAAGGCCTGCATTTGGCGATTGTTGAGTAGGCGAGTCCACTTTGATCTCTTTGTGGTTGATGAGATCTTGGATGTAATGTTTTAGCTTCATGCATTTGAGGGTGGTGTGTCCCTTAACATGGTGATATTCATAGTACTCATTGTCTTTATACTAGGTAGGCTTAGGTGTTGAGTCATCAAATGGCTACATTTTCAGATACATGACTTGGTTAGCTTGGACTAGCTTGCGGAAGATGACATCTATGGGTTCACCCAGAGGGGTAAACATGTATTGTGGCACATTCGAAGAGTAAGGCCTTTGTTGTCCATGTGGGACTAATACAACATTTTTCTGATTTATAGGGCCTTGGTAGTTGTATTGATATGATGTCCCTGGAGGGGGATAGATAGTTGCACCTTGAGGGTGCATGTTTTGCTGGTAAGTTAGTTGGGGATACATGAGATTGGGTTGTTGATACATGGGAGGAGGTTGAGGGTACACTAGTGGTGCTTGCTGATAATTTTGGGTAGGTGCATTAGGACTGGCTACCACAATCTGAACATGTTTGGTGTCACTGGCTCCGTCAGTTACTGCATTCTTGTTCTTGTTCTAGTACTGTGACCAATCATTGTTATGTTTGTCTAGCTGGGATTCCTTCTAGTGCTTGATGGCACCATCTTCTATGAGACGTCATTCAAGATCCATACCTTTGATCCTGATGTCTTGATTAGTTTGTATGTAATTCATTCGCATGTGATAGGCAAGCTTAGGATGGAGGTTGTTAATGAAGATTTTGATAAGATGTTGCTCAGGGGGTTGGTAGGAAAACCTTGTAGTAAGCCCTTGCCAGCGCTGAAGATAATCGTCCAGGCTCTCTCCTCCCTTCTGTTTGGAATTGTATAGGTCAAGGAGTGAGAGTTCATTTTCAATGTTATGTGTGTATTGGGCCACAAAATTTTCAGATAATTCAGTGAAAGTAGAGACTGTGCCATAAGAGATTTTGTAGAACCATTCAAGAAAAGTTCCCCCTAGGCTCTTGGGAAATATTCTCATAAGGAGGTTATCTCTATAGACCACTTCTTGACATGCCATGTAGAATTATTTCATGTGGCTCATAGGATCTCCCTTCCCCTGATATTTATCAAATTGGGGTGTCTCAAAGTACTTGGGGAAGGGTATGGTAGTGATAGATCAATCAAATGGATAAGGACACACCTCTTCAAACTTGAATTTTTTAGCCTGTGTCCCAGCTTTTAGCTCCTAGAGAGAATTCTTCATTTCCTCCCATTCATGATTGACTTGTGGGGGAGGATTATTAACCGTGATTGCATGGTTTCCTTGAATCTGATATGGATCAAATGGTGAATATGGAGGATTCTGTGGGGGGTATTATGGTGTTTGATATGATGGTTGTTGGTCAACATATATGGGTTGTTGTGGTGGAAGCTGAGGTTGAGGGGAATATTGTAGTGGAGGAGGTGTCGGTGCTTGATAAGATTGTTGCAACTGCTAGAAATATGCTTGTATTTTCTACGATGTTGGATAGGTGGGATGAGCCTATTGCATACTTGTATGGTGTGGAGAATAAGTGTTTTGTGGCAGGATGCCCCTAGTGGCTATAGCAAGGTAATTGGTGTTACTGGGGACACTGGATTGTTGTGGAGGTGGAATGGTTTGTGACGCAATGGAATGTGGCATGGCTTGGTAGTTGGTGGAAGGAGTTTTTTGTTGCTGCATGGATTGGATGAAAGGATTAACAAACTATTTTTGTGGTTGCACCATGAGGGGATTTTCCCCCTACATTTGTGGTTGCAACTGCTGTGTAGTTTGGATGGTGGGTTGTGTAGCTACGAAGGGGTTGATTTTTTTCTTCTGTGCTTGGGATGTGAATGGATTGGTGATTTTCTGTTGTGGTTGTTGTTGCTGGGATGGCAGTTGGATGGACTGTTGTTGCTGAATAGGTTGCTACTTCTATTGGATAGGTTGTTGTTGCTGCTGGATTGGTTGATGTTGGATTGGTTGTTGTTATTGTTGGATGGGTTGAATGGGAATCTAGGGTATGAAAAATGGATTTGTGGATGGTTTTTGCATCAGGCGATGTGGATTGGTTTGTATTTGTGGAAAAATAGCTGGCACACATGGCGGTTACATTGCTGGTGGAGCGGGAAAAGTGGACCCTTGCAAAAATAAGGGTTGGTTATAGGCATTGGTAGGTGGCATGCCTATGGTGAAGAAAGGTAGAATAGGCATGGAGACTTGGCTACTTTGATGTTGTGAACTGGTTGTTGCACTCTGAATAGGCTGAGTGGGAATGGGTGGAATGGTGGTTTGTTGAGTGCTAACCGATGGTGGTGGAAAGTGTGTGATGAATGTTGGGATTGCTTGTGAAAGAGGAGTGACTCTTGCTTGAGGAGGTGCCTACATGGCGATAGGGGGTATTTTTTGTGCTGTTGATGATACATCAGGAGGCGGGGCTCCTGAGGTAGATGAAGGTGTTGTGTGCATGATGGAGGGTGGAATGGAGGGATGGACTACCTATGCGATAAGAGTTCCCACTTGTAGGGATCATTGGAGTGGATCAAAAACTTCATTTATAGTGGGATGAGGATGTTCCCCTAGAAGTGCCATAGGTCATGTGACAAGTGTGGGTATAATCCAAGGTGGGAGTTGAAGTCCTTGTTGTTGAATGTCCAAGAGTACCTGATTGTTGTTACATCCACTCATGGTGTTTACCATGTGGACATGCACTGGATGGTTAATAAATGTTTCCATAGTACTTTGGGTGGGAGTCTCATTAGATTATACCTAGATATGTTCAATTTGATCATTGATCTAAGGTGCATAAGTAACCATGGCGTTGGTGTTGTCAGTCACAGGATTAGATGAGCTAGTGGCAAGATTAGGGTCCATGTTCTTCCTCTTCTTAGTGGCTCGTGTGATAGGTGGCATGAAATGACTATCCTAAGGGAATATGAGATGCAAGATGTAATGGAATGATGCACCTAGGAAGCTAAGGGTGATGATGTTTAGGATGATGAATATGCTCCTAAGGACAAAGGATAACTTGGTGCATGCATGGATTAAGGGTTGATTTCCCTAATGTAAGATCAAGTGGATATGATTGTCTACCTAAGACAAACTTGTGGTCTTCGACAGATGAGATTCTTTGTTGATGAAAACCAACCTTTTGATCAAGGTGATGAGGTTGCAAAAGACAAAGGGGATTATCCTAAACAATGCTTAGTTTAAGGAAATTCAAGGATGGGGCTTGATTAAGATGTAGGTTTTAAGCAACTCAAAAGGGGATGCAATACCAAGTGAGGGATGTGATCAAGGATGCTTTGGATGATGATTAGGATGATGCTAGGCTAGTTAGTATTGATTTGATTAATGAAGGATCATGCTAGGATGAGTGTGTGATGTGTTTCTAAAGATGACAACCTAATGCAAGCTAAGTGAGCTTAAGAAGAGGAGGAAATTTTGTTTGTCGTGGTAAACAGACTAGTCATATTTCTCAAATCCAAAAAAATAAGAGTTTAGATTATATTTTCCCATGAAAAAAGCAACCTTGTTGTAGATCACTTTGTTGAATTCTTCCCATTTATGAATCTCTTGTTTGATGGAATCAATGATGTGTTGCTACTTGGTAGCCTCTCAGGTTGTGTTTTTATGTTCTCTTTGCATGGGTGGTAACAAAGTTTTTACCTTCTTATGCTTCTTGGAATTGGTCATGTCCTATAAATAGATCTAATCTTGGATGAATAGTTGAAGGTTTTAGGACATATCTCATAAAAGACCAAGTTCTAAAAATTAGAGCCCAAGATAATCTTTCCAAAGGGACGTTGTCTTGATAATTTGGAAAAAGTTTGATCTCGTTCTGATTTTCAATAGATTTGTTCTATGGCAAGAACCAATTTCAACATAGTCAAACCAGAAAAGAACAAGCATGTGTCTAAAAACAACCTGACAAGGGACAAAGAAACGTTGAAGGATATAAGCACGTGACAAATTTGAATGTTGGGTATTTCATTTGTGTTTTGGATTTTTCAAATGTTGTTCAAACACTTCAAGCACACATCTACCAAAGGAATTTTATTCAATGAAATATTATAGACCCATTTCTTGGTAGTCCTTCAGCTCACACAGTAGTGTCACCCTCGAAAGGGCACTCATGTTTTTGCCTTTTTTCAGGTATTATTGTCGTGCTACAAAGATCTCTTTCACAACACAATACCTTGGGACATATATGATGGGGATCTTGGGGGGAGATTCTTCCCTCCCCTCGCACTATAATAATTCATCGTTTGGAGGTGAATCAGGAAGCTTCTATGCCTATAGTGTTTAGTAAGTGTCTCCGTTTGATTATATCCTCTATGTCCATGCGAGCATGATTCAGGTGTATAGCCCCATAGAGCGTCTTGACAAAAGTGGTCACATAAACATGATTGAGACTGCGGGGCCCCACTTTAGTTAGACGAGAGCCAAGTATAAGCTCAAATGCCAATTGACTCCCGAGGCTTTAACCCAAAGGAGTAAATTTGATTAATTTGAGTTAGAGTGGTGTGGCTTACACCTCATTCTCATGTGGGTCATTCTCGGAAGATTTTTCCCTCAACCGGCATGTCCATCTAAAGGATTCAAAGTAAATTGGATTGGCGAAAAAAAGGAGTCTGGATTTTTTATTCTCCCACAAGGGGAAAAGAGCATACTCTCCTATCTAGTATCATTTTCTCCACAAGCACGTAAGACAAGCTTTGTTCTTTCCCAAAAGATTCAATTGTTTAACACTAAGTAAGTGTATCTAGGTTTTTGATCTTCCCAAAAGGAAAGAGAGCATAATCCCCTAACACTCACTTAGGATTAGACAAAAAATCTAACTAATTAGTCTATGTGCCTAAAAACAATTAACACAAACATGATCATTTGGTCAATTTTGATGTGAGGCAACCTGCAAGACAAACGTGAGTAGTTTTGAAGTTGTCCCTTTGACTAGCGGTGCTACAAAAAAACTGATTTGTAATTTCAAATTTGGCCTTTGGCAAGTGTTGAAAATACAAGAACCACTTAATAATTGTTAGCAAATGATAAAAATCAATTTGACAGAGCGTAGATGTTAATTCAAGGTGCAGATGCTAGTTCTCATTTTAGCCTAAAAAAATGACAGAATACATAAATAGGCCAGAAACATAGAAAAGTAGAAATTATGTCATACCAGTCGTAGATGTCGATTCTTGACACGCAGATGACGATCAATAATTTTCCTGCACTGGCATTTGCACAGGCGCTGAAACATGAATCAGCATGTTCGTAGATGTTGTTGTACCTGCAAGTTCACAAAAACACAACAAACCAAGAAAAAAAAGTCATTTTTTTTCTTCTTCTTAGTCTTTAGTCTGATCAAATTTACCCATTTGATTATCCAAACAACTTTAAAACTAGTGTTCTTTTAAAATGTTATCAAGATTCTTTTCCCCTACTCAAATTTTAACATTATATCTGCTTGCAAAACTGATTTCTGTTAAAAAATAGAATGCTCAAACTTTTAAAATCAGTGGGAAAGACAGTGAATCTCAAAAACTGAAAAGTAAAGTTTGGAAAGTCTAAAATTAGTAATGCCAGGCAGAAACGCCAGTGTAGGGAGAAGACACTGGTTCAACGTAGATATCGAATGATAGTTTAGTGTGAACCGATGTTTATGCAGACGCCTCTGCATAAAACGCAGACGTTGATCCACATGCTAGACAAAATTTGATAGAAAGAAAGACAAGAAGTTAGAAAATTTAGGGACGTGGGTCACAGCGGGTGTGCCAGAATGTAGTATGGTGAAATCTTCAATCTGTTGGGAGCAAGCTCAAACATGACAAGTTAGTGGGTTAGCACACATGATTCATGAAATGAACAAAGAAACCAACAAAGACAACATCATAACATCAAATAGAACTAAAACAACTATATTGCACCCTATTCTACTTATTTGATTTGTTCTTTTAGGTTAAATGTGCATGTTCTCTCTCAAACACAAATGAGATAAATCCCCAATGCAATACAATATTTGAAACAATGAAGTAATTCAAGAGCTAGTATGAGGAACTAGTCTCAAATTCTTCAAAGGATGATCTAAACTAGCTATGGAAATTATATGCAAAATATGCAATTTTGAAGCTATGATTCATTATCCATTATCCTAGCATATGATATCTATATGATTTAAGAAAGATAACTATGAGCATGAAAACAACTATAAAAATATAGAACTATGTTAGCATAATAACAATGCAAAATGAGAGATGCCAAATGGAGAGGGGAAGGCCTCTATTTATTGAGTTTTGGGAGAGAGGAAGAGGCTTGGATGATGTGTCATCTATGTGGAATCCACATAAGAGCCACATAAGGGACACATAGGCTTGAGGGGATGTCCAATTTTGAGCCAAACTTGGCATTAAATGTTGAGTGGCTCAACATTTCCAAGTGGGGGACAAAGTTGTAAGAAGAAATTAAGAGGGATGGGTGCCCATTTTGGAGAGAATTTCCCCATGTGGGTGAGCATTTCATTAGCCTTAAAAAGGTTAGGAATCACCCTTTAAGCATGATTAGAGGACAGTTAGGTGGGTAAATATGCTTAGAAAATGAGGTGATAGGAGTAGGGTAGGAATAGGGTAGGCTTAGGGTAGGCTCCTAGGTTGGGTTAATAGGTTCCTAGCTAGGGTTTAGATTATAATTCAAATTAAATTTGAATAAATCATGGTTTAGAAGAATTAGTAATATGGAGGATTTAATAAATGTAAATTTATTTTAAAAAAATGGGATTTCATGAGACAAATGTATTTAAATAAAAATACATTAGAATAGTATTTAGATTATTGGTAATTACTAGCAATGAAACTATTTAATTGATTGAATTAAATAGTTAGAGGAATAAGAGGGAATTTAATATTAATATTTTTGGACGTCTACAGAAAGATTTAGGGATTGCATCATTATTTGGGGTAATGAGCACTATCCCTGCTCCTACTACATGGTTCGTGCATGATCCATCAAAGTATAGTTTCCAAAGCTCCACTTTCGGTTGTACTGTACGATTAGACTCATATGGAAATTTGGATACTATAGGTTGATGATCCTTTATGGGTGCCTCTGATAGTTATTCTACAATTAATTTCCCTTTGATAGCTTTTATGTCCACGTACTCTAAGTGAAATTCACTCAAGATCATCACCCATTTAGTGAGCCATCCTTTCAGTGTTGCTTTTCTCAGTAAATAATTCAAGGGGTTAATGTGTACTATCATCTTGGTTTGATGACTCAACATGTAATGTCTCATCTTTTCGGAAGCAAATACTACTGTGAGGCAGGATTTTTCAATTGGTGAATAGTTGAGCTCATAACCTACCATAGTTCTGCTAAGATAGTAGACAACTCTCTCCTTGCCTTGGTCATCATGTTGTGCTAGGAGCACTCCTAATGCCAACTAAGTTGCTGAGATGTACATAAGTAATGGCCTGCCTTGAACGGGTGGCATTCAATAGATAATCCTTGAATATTTGAAATGCTTGCTCGCATTGTTCTGTCCATATGAATGTCACATACTTGTATAGTAGATGATGGAATGGATGGCACTTGTCTGCTAATTGGGCTATGAAATGCCTTATGGATTGAATCATGCCTTGTAAACCCCTTAGTTTTCTTAGATTAGTTGGTGGTGGCATGTCAAGGATGGCCTTGAATTTTTCTTGGTCTACCTCAATGCCTTGATGTGACACAATGAATCCCAAGAGTTTTCCTGCGGTGACTCAAATGCACACTTTTTTGGATTTAGTCAAACTTTGTATTCTTGCATTATATCAAATATGGGTCCCAACACTTGTAGACAATCCTTTCTGAGCATTGACTTGGAAATTATGTCATCGACATAGTCTTCCATCATTTTTTGAATGAGATCATGGAATATTGTGGTCATAGCCCTTTGGTATGTTGCTCCGGCATTTTTAAGGCCAAATGGAATGACATGCCAATAGTACATGCCCCAAGCACATGTAAACATAGTCTTGTGTTGGTATTTCGATGCAATCCTTATTTTTTTATACCCTAAGAATTCGTCTATAAGTGATAGCATCTGATGTCCTATTGTGAGATCTACTATCATGTCAATATTCAATAAAGGAAAGTTGTCCTTGGGACAAGATTTGTTTAGATCTCTAAAATCTGTGCAAATGTGGATCTGACCACTATGCTCTGTTACTAGCACAGGATTAGATATCTAGTCTACATATGGGATCAGTTTTATGAATCCAACATCTAGGAGTTTCTTTAGCTCTTCTTTAACTAGTAATGCAACATGTGGGTGCATCTTCCTCAACTTTTTCTTGACAAGTTTGGCGTTTGGTAACAATAATAGATGATGTAACACAAGCTCTGGATCTAGGCCCAACATGTCTGAGTAGGACCATCCAAAGTTTACTTTCCTTTCTTTGAAGAAGAAAATGAACTGCTCTCATTCCTTTGGAGTGAGTCATTTTTCCAAGTAGATATTCTTTGGGTTATTTTCATCACCTAGGTTGACTTCTTCCATTTCCTCAGCTAGTAATGCTAAATTTTCCTCTGTCAAGGGTAGGAGGTCCTTTCCATCCTCTAGCGCCTCAGTGAGGTTTTCACTAGAAGATACGTCTTTTATTGTCTTTTTGTTATTTTTTGTGTCTGTAATCACCTTGCAGTTTTCACTTACTCACGATTCTTTTTTCTTTTTACTTTTCTTTTTATTTTTATTTTTTGACTGGAAAGAGGAGCTTGCTCCCCAAAATAGGCCGATCTATCTAGTTCAATAGAGAAACCTTCTTTATAGTCCCCTAATGGAATGCCTTCTCTGAGTCCCATGAAGTCTGTGATAGCCTCATCATTTTCAAAGAGATATATATCAGGTTGTCCTTGTTGATCCCATTCTATCAGTTTTGGGTGTACTAGACAAAGGTCCTCATGGAGGGATGACTCTATTTGGGTAAATGGGACTATGATGATAGTTCCGACGAACTAGAAATTTAATGTGGACGCACTGTATTTACCCTAAAATAGTCGCCTGGACTATGAGCCCCCATTTATCAATTTATCAAATTATCAAATTCCTGAATCAATGCTTTGCAACATTTTCAATTCAAATCAATGTCCTTGATCAAATCGTAATTAATTCAATTATTTTAATATTTCCTAAGGTTTGATAATTTCATAAATAATCTTATTTCATTAAAAGAAAATAATTCCTTTTTATTAAATAAAATAATCTTATTTAATTAAAATTTATTTTTAATTAAATTATCTTATCTTATTTAATTAAAATCTCTCTTAATTAAATAATATTATCTCGTTTAATTAAAATATCCCTTTTAATTAAATTAAATAATCTTATTTAATTAAAAGAAAATCCCTCTTTTAATTAAATAAAACCCCCACTTAAATCCCTCTTTGTTGAAAAAGGAAATAAATTAAATAAAAATAAATAAAGTTCCTTTTTCTACACATCTTCCTAAGTGGTAGGCTTTTTGCCTCTTAATCTCTACCATCTATTTCTCTTTAAAAGGAAACCTCTCCCCATTTTAGATGGAGGATTTTATGCTATTGTTATGTTGCAAGTTTGGAGAGCAATTTTGGAGGAGAATTTGAGTACTTGAGCTTGGATATTGCAACTTCTCTCTTCTTGTCTTCTTCTTTCATGCCCCATGGCAATCCATTTAGATTGATTTTGCACTTACATGTTAGATTAGAATCATGTTTCATTTCATCGATTAATCTTGCATTTGTATTTCCTTTCATAGAATAATCATGCATTGTTATCATATATATTAATTTCCTTTCATGCATTTTTGTCATATAGATTAATTTCCTAACTTGCATTGTTATCATATAAAATAGATTCCATTTTCATTTGCATGCATACTTGATGATCATGGAGACTAGCATTCTTGATTTTCCTCTTTGAATCTCTCATTTTATGGTGTACTTGCATGGGCACAACTAGGTCAATCTAAGGGCCTCTATTACAAACCTTTGTACTCCATGACTAGGGAGCTATGAGTCGATATTTGAGGCCTCATTCTTGAGAAAACTTGAATGGAATGACCCATAGAAGTGTGACACATTTTAAGCACACATTTTTGGCACCCACCGCGGGGCATAATATTTCATGCTTGATGATCTATCTTGGTTCTGTGATCCTTATATCTTTCATCTTACATCAAGAGCCTTATCTTTAGTTTGATTTGATCAAATTTATCAATTTTTTGTTTCTCTTCTATCTCATTTCGGTTTCGATCACGAGGGGGAAGTACCTATCAAACTTCAATCCTTGATTCAGCTTCATCAATCCTATCAATTTCTTTTCTTGGGCCAACCTTGCTTGAAATTCTTATCTTAGACATGTCAATTACCTATTTACAGGGGTGTTGACCTTGTCTTTTTTAAATAGCTTATCTTTGTCTTGATGTGTTCCCATAAAGATCACACATCTGGGTTGTTTTGTGATCCCAAAACGATCTCACACTTCAACTGCATTCTTTGAATACATGTGTTTCCATAAAGATCACACATTAGTCAAAGAGGGGCAAATGTATGCACCCTAAAATGGTCACCTGGACTATGGGCCCCCATTTATCAATTTATCAAATTATCAAATTCCTGAATCAATGCTTTACAACATTTTCAATTCAAATCAATTTCCTTGATCAAATCGTAATTAATTCAATTATTTTAATATTTCCTAAGGTTTGATCATGTCATCAATAATCGTATTTAATTAAAAGAAAATAATTCCTTTTTATTAAATAAAATAATCCTATTTAATTAAAATTCTTTTTTAATTAAATAATCTTATCTTATTTAATTAAAATCTCTCTTAATTAAATAATATTATCTCATTTAATTAAAATATCCCTTTTAATTAAATTAAATAATCTTATTTAATTAAAAGAAAATCCCTCTTTTAATTAAATAAAACCCCCCACTTAAATCCATCTTTGTCAAAAAAAAAAAAAAGTTTCTTTTTCTACACATCTTCCTAAGTGGTGGGCTTTTTGCCTCTTAATCTCTACCATCCATTTATCTTTAAAAGGAAACCTCTCCTCATTTTAGATGGAAGATTTTATGTTATAGTTATGTTGCAGGTTTGGAGAGCAATTTTGGAGGAGAATTTGAGCATTTGACCTTGGATATTTCAACTTCTCTTTTCTTGTCTTTTTCTTTCATGCCCCATGGCAATCCATTTAGATTAATTTTGCACTTACATGTTAGATTAGATTCATGTTTCCTTTCATAGATTAATCTTGCATTTGTATTTTCTTTCATAGAATATTCATGCATTGTTATCATATAGATTAATTTCCTTTCATGCATTGTTATCATATAGATTAATTTCCTTTCTTGCATTATTATCATATAGAATAGCTTCCATTTTAATTTGCATGCATACTTGATGATCATGAAGACTATCATTCTTGCTTTTCCTTTTTGAATCTCTCATTTTATGGTGTACTTGCATGGGCACAACTAGGTTAATCTGAGGGCCTCCATCAAAAACCTTTGCACTCCATGACTAGGGAGCTATGAGTATATATTTGAGGCCTCATTTTTTAGCAACCTTGAATAGAATTTCTCTAATTTTAGGCAGAGTGATATTTTTTTATTGTATCAGCTTTCTTAAGGCTGATTCTATCGACTCCCCCAATGGTGTGTAATCTTATTTTGGAAACAAAAACCATTGTGGGCGTGGTGCCAGTGGTTGATTGTTTGACACAACTACTTCCTAAATAGGGGGTGGTTGATTCAGAGTGTGCACTTGTTGAGTGGGAACCATGGGTTTTGGGTTGGTCGTAGGTGCTCCTTGTAGTGACACCTTTGGTTGGGCATAGTTGATTGTCTTTGCATCAATGACACCATCAATGGTGACATTTTTGTTCTTGTTCCACCGCTGGACTTTATCTATTGTAGTTTTGTTTTTATTTGTCTGAGTAAGGTCTGCAAGGATACCTCATTTGACCAGGTTTTTCTTACAGTGAACTCCTCATTCGACGAGTTGCTTGAAGTTAGGAGCTAGTTGCAATTATGTGGTAAATGACATATCTGGAATCAGATTGTCAATGAACATGACTATGAGGTATTTTTCGGGTATGCCATACATGATTCTATTTTTAGTGTTCCCCCACCTTTGTAGGAATTTTACAAAGGATTCTCCATCTTTTTGTTTGATGTCACAGAGGTCCTTGATGTTGACCTTGCACTCGATATTGTGATGGATGTGAGCAATGAATTTTTTGGCCAACTCTCCCCAAGACAGAATGCCATGAGGTTGTTAGTAATAACTGAGAGGGGGGGTGAATCAATGGCCTCAAAGATTTATCCAATTTAAACTTTAATCCACCAATCAATACTTTTTAAATTATTAAGTCCCAACAAGATGTATGCCTTTCAAATACTTGAAATAAATAACTGTCTGCCGGTTTACCTTTTCTGTCCTTCTTCTCCTTGATAACTGATAAGGAGTAAAAGTTATTTACCGATACTCAGTAAATATGCAGAGTATACCAGTCAATCCATAAATGCTTATGTGAAATGTAAAACACTAAATTAATAAACCATACACACATAACACAAGGATTTTAACGTGGAAACCCTGCTAAGGGAAAAACCACTGGGACCGGTACCCCAAATTTTCACTCTTCTAAAGTGAGCCCTGTTAGGAGCCAACCCTGTTAAAGGTTACAAACACATGGCTAAGTACAACCTTGTTAGAGGATTTTTATACATAGGTTGTCACTTAGTATCTGGCATCTACACTACCATCCTTGAATCAGCCTCTAGAATGTCAATAGGCTTTATGCTAATCTTACTACCATCCTTGAATCAGCCTCCTTCTTAGACTGTCAATAGGCTTTAGGTAAGAATGATGCTACTATCATGATTCAACCTTCTGGTAATCTATTAGGATATACCTCAATTACAAAAGACTGTTAAGTCCTGCTCTGTTAAGAGACTTAATGTTTCAATGGTTAAACTGAAACAAAATGACCTGTTTCTAATGCAACTGAATTGTAGATTTTTAGATCTATTTACTTACAATATCTTTCTGATCAATGTATCAATTCAATTCCTTTGTACTTAACTCTTTCTTCTTTGTGATGTTGTGCTTTTCTGTTCGTCGGTGTCTGCAAAATTCTTTAGCTCTCCCTTAGCTTGATTGATCAGGACTGCATGAAGTTTACCCTTCATCAGTTTCTCTTCAACATCTTCTATCAGTTCGCTCCCCCGTGTATCTAATTGCATATGGAAATGAATTATGCTTGTCTCTTATATAGACATGATATTCTTTTATTCTCGGTTCTTGATTCTTGGCGTGAAAATCAATCTAGCCAATTTGATTTACGGCTTTAATTCCTAATTTATCTCGTAGTTATCTTCTTGCCAGCTGTATAAATCATGTTTAAATCACTTACTTAACTGTGGTCAAATAAAACAAATAAAAAAACTAGTTAAGTCTATCTTTAAGCTCTTCTAGCTAGATATTTTTCATTTTCTGATCTCTCTATTCTATCAGTCAATTCTGCAGTTCATCGCCAGTGACAACTACTAGTTCCATCGGTGCAACTCCAGTTAGCTTCGGGAACTCCGTCCATCGAGTATCATTGGATCTTTCTCATTGGGAAACACTATTTTTAGCTTGTCGGGCATCCTGTGATTCTACTTCATCGGGCAACACTGTCTTCTACTCTTCGGGTATCACTATGACTTTATCTCTGTCTTTACCGATGGTGTGCACTCCGCCGGTGTAGTCTGTCACTTGGTGAATACTTGAATTTTATGTATTTCTGAAAGTATAACCTCTATTTTATTGATTCTCTAAAGTCTTTGGCATTATGTTATGACCATACAGATGATATCAAGTTGACATCAATGACAATACAAACCATTAACTGATTTAATGTCTTGCATCATCTTCAACTTAACATTGTCAAATATTTAATCAGTTACATGTCATCAATCTCTCCCTTTGGCATTGATGGCAACATGCTATATTATCACACTATACTATTGCTAATACAATATGAAATACAATTATTGAGATTCATCAAGTTACCAAACAGTTTGTTTTGATAACCGATAAAATGTCTGACTACCGGTAAGCTCTATGTAAGCTTAGATTTGATGCTTGCAATTTTACTGTTTCTTCTTCTGATGTGTTGTGACCTCTGTTGGTGTCAATTTTTCTCTCTTTTTCTTTGATGTCTCTGTCTTGTATTTGCAATTTTTATACAAATACTCTCCCTATGGATATGATCTCTCCCTATTTTGAGTAATCTGATAATGAATAGTATCTAACGATAATATGAATACACTCTCTCCCTTTGACATTAATGCCAAACAAATATCTTCACAAATATCTGACATTTTGTCAAACAATGTCTTCTATCCATAATATATTCCTTGAATTTCCCTTATCCATAATCAATATAATAGTTTGCTCTGGTGCTATTTCTGATATATACCTTTCTGTATATAGATGTAGCTTTGAAGTTCAGCTTCTGGTTGCATCAATCATGAATGATATTTTGATAATATATGGCTGATGTAGCGTCCATTCTATTTAGTGACTGTTAGACATAGGTTTGACCCCTAGTCTTTTTCTCAGGTACTCAAATGTATCCTTGGGTAGTGGCTTGGTGAAGATATCAGCCAATTGTTCTTTTGATTGTACATATTCAAGTATCACCTCCTTTTCTTGAACTTGTTCTCTTAAATAATGATACTTGATGGTGATGTGTTTAGTCTTTGCATGCATGACTAGATTCTTGAAAATATTTATTACACTGGTGTTATCATAATAAATAACTATTGGTTCTTTGATCTTCATATGCATACCTTCCAGCAACTGTTTGATCCATGCAATATTTGAGCAGTTTGCAGTAGTAGCAACATATTCTTCTTCTGCAATAGACTGAGAGATGCATCCTTGCTTCTTGCTAATCCATGTGACAAGTCTGTCACCCATAAAGAATGCTCCTCCAGTTGTGCTCTTTCAGTCATCAAGATTTCCAGCCCAATCAGCGTCAGTAAACACTTTCAATTCAAATTTTCCTTCTCTTCTATACCATAAGCCAAATTCCTCAGTATTCTTCAGATATCTTAGAATTCTTTTCACAGCAGTTATATGTGATTCCCTGGGGTTAGCAGAAAATCTAGCAACAATTCCTACTGCATGGGCAATAGCTGGTCTAGTGTGTACAACATACATGAGTTTCCCTATCATTGATCTGTATAGAGTCTAATTTACCTCTATTGTCTTGTCTTCCTTTGTTAATTTTCATCTAGTAGCCATTGGTGTTCCAACAGGTTTGGAATCTTCCATCTTGAATATTTTCAGGACTTCTTTAATGTATTTGGACTGTGTAATAAAAATACCTTCACTTTGTTGAATGATCTGCAGACCAAGAAAGAACTTGATCTCTCCAAACATAGACATCTCAAATTCCTTGCTCATCTCATCATCAAATTATTTGCATAGCATATCATTGCCTCCAAATATGATGTCATCAACAAATATTTCAGCAATCAAAGTGTTAGCATTAGTATC
>MU228128.1:471170-502380 GCA_018584345.1 Thuja plicata | reverse complement strand
GAGGATTTTTATACATAGGTTGTCACTTAGTATCTGGCATCTACGCTACCATCCTTGAATCAGCCTCTAGACTGTCAATAGGCTTTATGCTAATCTTACTACCATCCTTGAATCAGCCTCCTTCTTAAACTATCAATAGGCTTTAGGTAAGATCAATGCTACTATCATGAGTCAACCTTCTAGTAATCTATTAGGATATACCTCAATTACAAAAGACTGTTAAGTCTTGCTCTGTTAAGAGACTTAATGTTTCAATGGTTAAACTGAAATAAAATGACCTGTTTCTAATGCAACTGAATTGCAGATTTTCAGATCTATTTACTTACAATATCTTTATGATCAATGTATCAATTCAATTCCTTTGTACTTAACTCTTTCTACTCTGTGATTTTGTGCTTTTCTGTGCGTCGGTGTCTACAGAATTCTTTAGCTCTCCCTTAGCTTGATTGATCAAGACTGCATGAAGTTTATCCTTCATCAGTTTCTCTTCAGCATCTTCTATCAGTTCACTCTCCCATGTATCTAATTGCATATGGAAATGAATTATGCTTGTCTCTTATATAGACATGATATTCCTTTATTCTTGGTTCTTGATTCTTGGCATGAAAAACAATCTAGCCAATTTGATTTATGGCTTTAACTCCTTATTTATCTCGTAGTTATCTTCTTGCCAACTGTATAAATCATCTTTAAATCACTTACTTAACTATGTTCAAATAAAACAACCAGTTAAGTCTATCTTTAAGCTCTGCCAGCTAGATATTTTGTCATTTTCTGATCTCTCAGTTCTGTTGATCAATTCTGCAGTTCATCGCTGGTAACAACTGCCAGTTTCGTCGGTGCAACTCTAGTTACCTTCAGGAACTCCATCCGTCAGGCATCATTGGATCTTGCTTGTCGGGCACCACTATTTTTAGCTTGTCGGGCATTTTATGATTTTTCTTCATTGAGAAACACTGTCTTCTGCTCGTTGGGTATCACTGTGACCTTATCTGTCTTTATCGATGGTGTGCACTCCGCTGGTGTAGTCTGTCACTTGGTGAATACTTGACTTTTATGTATTGCTGAAAGTATAACCTCTATTTCATTGATTCTCTAAAGTCTTTGGCATTATATATATGACCATATAGATGATATCAAGTTGACATCAATGACAATACAAACCATTAACTGATTTAATGTCTTGCATCATCTTCAACTTAACATTGTCAAATATTTAATCAGTTACATGTCATCAGAGGTAAGTGTGAGAACCATTCCATTGGTTGTCCGGGTAAGCTTTGTGGGAATAGTTGCATTAGGTATGTATCATCATGTGCAACCTCAATGAAAATAGCAAAGAGCTCTCAGATATGTTCAACGGGGTGTGTGTTGCCCCTATATTTGTCAAAATTGGGTACCGAGAAATGAGTGGGAAATAGAGACATATGCAATGAATGATCAAAGGGGTATGGGTACAAATCCTCTGCGGTGTAGGACTTGGTTTTCCCTTGATTCTACATGTCCATCATTTTGGTTTGAAGACTTTGCACTTGCTAGATTAATATGTCTGTTTGGGCTTGAGATACATTGGCGGCATTGAATTTCAATGTCATTGTAGGTATGAGGTTTCACCTCTATGTCCCTTGAGTTGGGACATATAACCTAGCCCTTGGGACTTGATATTTGTTCCCCAATGTGTGATACTGATATTGGGGCATTTGATTGGTCCATGATTGATTCTGATGTGGTTGCTATTGGGGTTTTTATTTCTATGGTTTTTATGGTCTGTGAAGGAGCAAAGGCGTAACCTTGGGTGGGAATTGACTGAAATTTAGACCCGCAAAGATGAATCCCTGTGGGAGTGAGGTATTGAGCCCAAGGCTAGTAGGGATTTACTGTAGTAGAAGAACAATCACAAAAGGATTGCTACTTGTTTGCGGGATTAAGGATATAGCATGAGAGCTTGAAGGAAAAGGCCATGAGGCTGAGGGTTGAGGCACACTAGTGACCATGGGTGCACCTAGTTGGGAGCCTATCATGCTTTGCATGGAGGATGTGCTAGCTTGATTCATAGAGATATCATGATTTGATATCAGCTTTGCTGATGTCTTTGTCATCAAGGATGAAAGGATTTGTGATATAATAGGCTCCATTTGAGAGGGATAACTGGTGTTTTGACCCGCGAGAGGGTTATCAGGCCATATGGTTGACAAATTAAATTTGGCGGGGAGTTTGACTCCCTTCTTAATCAACATGGCTAATAAACATTTAGGATTTCTCTCTACGGTAGTGTCAACAACCTATGCAAAATAGGAATCTTTCTCTATGCCTTTGAGCTCCTCCTTTGTGACATCATGGAATAATGTTGGTTTACGGGGATTCTAATTGAAAAGAGAAAGACTAGTGTTTCTGAAAGAGTCATCCTCTTGCTCTTGTTCCCATGGGTGAAATTGTTTCATATAGGTCTCGTTAGGTTGAGTCTTAGCCTTCGAACTTGTGTAAGGCCCTCCATAAGGTGTGTGATTCATAGTGTTGTCCAGGTTTTGTGACTAAAACAAGTGATATAAAGAAAATAGAAAAGGATAACCTTTCTAGGAGAGTCTGAGTTATGTTTGGACAAGGATAATTCTAGGAACAGATTTTGATTTATCTTGATATCAAAAGACTTGATGATGTAAGATATGGATTATGAATATTGTCTTGGAAAAAGTCACTGAAAGAGATTGATGATTTTGAGATAACGGGATCAAGATAATTTGAGTCTGAACTTTTGAACTAATAATGCTTTAAACAATAATCATTCTTTCAAAGAATGGATGACCTTCAATGTTTAGAGATTCACACAATGTTCTTCACATTTTTCTGGGATAGACACTAATCTTTTACACAAAATGAGTCTTTCCAAGGTTTTTAGGTAAAAATAGATATTTCAAAGTCTCTAGTTAAGTGTGGAAAACTTCCACTAATTGTGGTATGAAAGATAAAATGCAGTTAACAATCACCGATTGCGGCAATAAAAGGGTCTATTATAGAAATAAAGGGTTCAATTGCAGTACAATTTTGTCAATTGTGGCAAGATGCGGGCAATTACGGTAAAAGAGAGAGTTTGAAAAAGGATCTTAAATTGTCTTAACTCTCTGATAAGATTGATTTATGGAACAAGGTTTTGATTTGCAGAACACGTTTGATGTTGACAACCTAGACTTTTAACATGTTGGACTCATTTTGACAGTTTTGATGTTTGTTTTACATTTTGGAGACTGATCAAAGAATAAGCAAAATGGACAATGTGTTTTTTAATCTAGCACGGGTTTTGATACAAGGACAAATAGATTAATCTAAGGCAAATTTGGCTTTCAAATACAATGTTATAGGCCCAATGTTTGAATGTTCGTTAGCTCACACAACAAGTGTCACACTACTAGGACATGAAGGTCCATAATGTAGGTGTCGGTGTTTTTGTCATTGCCAAATATTGTTGTCATGATAGTGAAGATCTCTTTCACTAACACAATACCTTGGAACACATATTTTGGGAATATTGGGGGGAAATTTTGCAACCCTTCACACTATAATAAGGTATTTGTTCAGAGGTGAATCGGGTTGGCCTCTATTTTAACAAGGTTGTAGTAGGGTCCATGGTGTTTATCCAATCAGTTTGTACATGTGTGACTCACTTAAGAGCCTAGTCGATCATGTTGGCTACTTAGGGACATTCACCCAATCTAGACTATCATCAACACACCTTGCTCGAGCTTGGCTAGATATAAAAAGGAACTTTGGTTCACGTCCTATTTATATACCGATTGGAAGGAGGTTTAAGGTCGTACTTCGAGGAAGAAGTGCATTCCCTAGACATGCCTTTCTAAAAAGTATAAAGGTTATTAAGCTAATAGAAATGTGCAAGCACACCAAAGACTCAAGGCACAAGGTTAATCAATTAGACTCCAAAATTTCAAATGTTAATTTAAGCTAATCACCCATACATGCACCAATGTTCAATTTTAAAGCCAAAAAGTAGGTAATGATTGCTTGTTTGATTTTAATGCACCAAATTTGAAATATTGTTTGCCTTGGTTCAATTCTTAACCACCACGTCAATTTTAAGCACCAAATTTGGAAATGTGAGGCTCAAGATATTTGGCATACAATGTTCTTTTTAAGCACTAAAATAACAAAATGAATTAATTTTAGTTCCTTTGTTAACCTTTTCCGCACCACAAGCTGTCAAAAAATGTTATTAGTACCAAAAAGTGTCTAATTAAGAATTGAAAAATAACCCGCAACTCCATAATTATTAAGACCGCTAAGACTAATTGTGACCTTGATGCAGGAGCATCCTAGGTGTAAGGACAATCTTGCATCACCCAAAAATATGTGTTTTTCTATTCAATAAGGGCTATTTTGTACAAAGTTGCTATTTTTGAAAACTTACTATTTTTAGTAAGTTGGTCGTTTGAACTCAAAATGTTCTAATTTTCCAGGTGAAGGTTCATCTTAGTCATATAAGAATGCCAGTTGAATTTCATTGCCAGATCATCTGTATTGGCAAAGTTATTAAGGATTTACTATTGAGATTTTAGGGTACAAGATCTTTGAGCTCAATTTTCAGGACCTTAGAGGCTCCGGATCGAGGTTGAACCCCTGGTTGACTAACGCTTCGCAAGTCAAGCACTGTAGATCGCGATCTCCCCTTTCTGAAAAGTGGTTATAATAGCCAAACAGAGCTACGGTTCAAAAGTTATGGCTTCCGAAAGTTGGGCTACCTAATCTCATGTTTTGTAAATATTTAAAGCCGACCCTTTTGTAATAAATGTGAAAAATAATTAAATGCTAAGGGTAGTCGGCCTTAATGGCTAGATTTATGGAACCTTCTCGGGTGGTGGAAATTGCCTATATAAAGAAGGCCTGTAGTGTTGTCTAGGGCAGTTCTGGGGAGATCTGGGTAATAATTCGAGGCTTTGTCCTACAGAATATTGTAAGGGGAATGCCCATGTGGCTTTGCATATTGTAATTCTGAAAGTTTGTAATTCCACATTTGTGGAGATAATAAGAAGCCCATTTTCTGTTCTTGCAAATTGTTGTTGCTTCTCTGTTTCTGTTATGTGTTTGTGGCATTAAGGGGAGCACCCTTCATCAGACCTTGTATTTAGCTGCAAAACATTTGATAGAATATATATATATATCTATTGTATGCTTCACTTTGATCTTCTGATGCGATGGCTAAGATGGATATTTGTTGCATTCGGTGATTTGTGGTCCTTCTTAAGGCTGCTCTTAGTGATCTAGCACCTGAGATGCATTTGATTTCCCTTTTGGCCATTCGTCATTGGTCAATCCTACACAAAAACTGAGAAAACAATCAGATTTAAACAGAAAAATGTGAATTTGAATCAAATAAGCAATAATTTTGTCGATTGTGGTAATTCTCTGTCAATTGTGGAAAAATTCTGTCAGATGTGACAAGATGATGTCCATTGCGGTAAAGCACTTTTAACTACAGTAAAATGTTGTCAATTGCGACACGGATCGGTCAATTGCGGTAAACTCTGCTCGATTGCGGTAAACTGGTATCAATTGCGGCACAAATTGGTCAATTGTGGTATAGAGAAAGAAAATAGAGATTTGAATAATGACATAAAATAATTACGAAACCCTTAAATCAATTGCGGCACTAAACCAGTTGATTGCAGCAGATTGTCATCAATTGCAGTAAAATACCAGCGATTTCAAAATTACAAGGATATTGAGAAAAACATGAAAAAGAAATTCTGCAGCCATATGGCCGAGGCCAAAAAAATTTGTCTGTCATCTGCAAGTGATATTTGGGTTTTTTGATTCATGTCAGGTTCACCAAAATTTTGTAGGCTCAGATCCTGTCTCCATAATCTCGAGTTAACGAGGAAGGTTAATAGTACCAGTTTGCAATGGGGGAAATCAATCAATTACTACCAAGAATGAAACTATGAATAATAAAATGACAAGTAATAAAGAATGAATACAAACGAATGCAAACCAACAAAGCTTGAATCTTCTATTGTCTCTCTCTACTCCTTCTGAAATGTTGTTTGTGTGGTGCTCAATATTGGTGTGGGCAAAGTTTATGACATGGGAGCATCAAGAATATGATATTGGATGTGTGATTGCAAGAAGGCTTGATGCTTGAACCAATCTGACAAAGTAAGGATGCATGAAAGCTTGAAATCCTAGATGTTTGATCGCAAGAAGGCTTGATGTTTGAACCAATTTGACAGAGTAATGGTACATGAAATATTGAAATACTAGATTCTTCAAATGGTTATGAATGGTTGATTATATAGAATATAAAAATAATATTAATGGTTGAGATCAATCCCAGAGATAGGAGGATGAATGTTTGAGATCAAAGAGAACTGGAGAAGCCATCGATAAACTCCACCTCCTCAACTGGGAGAGAGGAGATAGAGTTTAGTTAACTGAACAACTGATTATGAGTTACCTTTTGAATTGAAGAGGTAATTTGGAGTTACCTTTTTGAACTGAAGAGATGGGTGGAGTAACCCATGTAATCAGATATCTAAGTAAGAGTTATCTTTTTTGAACATAACGAAAGGATTTAATTGAATATTTAAATCATTTTTGTAATTAATGTATTCAACATGTGAGACAATTGAATTCCTTTTGGATTTATAATTGAATTGTTGAATGAAATGAAATTAATTTTATTAGAAGAATTAATTAATAAGTTTAAATCTTTAAATTTAAACTTTAGGAAATTGAATTTAATTAATTAATGAAGATTAATCAATGAAGGTTAATTAATTAAATAAAATTATTTATTTAATTAATCTTGAGGACTTGATTAGATGATTTGGGGAATGAAATTAGAAGAAAATAGATGATTAATTAATGATTTAAAAACTATTAATTAATAGATGAAAATTAGTGTTTTTAATGTAAAGTCGGAAGTATGTCCATTTTAGGGTGTCTACAATAGTCTTGTGGGTTTCATCCCACCATTTTCCCCCCTAACTAGGTTTCCATGATAAAAGTCCATGTGTTATGGTGTTGTGCTTTTTTTTTTTTTTTGCTCTTGCACTTTAATTTTCATTATGAGTTAAGTGGTTTGTGAATCTGAATATTAAAGTTAACAATTATAGAAAATTGATTCACCCCTTCCCCCTCTTAGTGTTCCCTCCTTCCAACACTACCAATCATCGACGTATACTTACTTGCATCTATTTTATTTGACTCATTATCCTTAGTCAACTTACAAATGGTAATAATTGGACTAAAAAATGAATATGTCTTTACTGCTTTGATTTACTTGCAATCCAAGAAAGAAATTTAATTCTACAATCATGGACATCTCAAACTCCTTATGCATCTCCTCTACAAATATCTTGTGCAAAACATCCTTATCTCCAAAAATAATATCATCAAGATACACGACAAAAGTCATGATTTGATCTGAATACATCTTGTAATATAAGTTACTGTCTATAGAACCTTTCTGAAACTTTTGTCCATTCAAATATCTATCTAATCTACCATACCAAGCTCTTAGTTCCTACTTCAAACCATACAGTGAATTATTCAATCTTCATATTATATCTATATTTTCTTCTGAACTGAAACCTTCTAGTTATTCAATATACACTTATTCCTTCAGTTCTACATTCAATAATGATGAATTGACATCTATCTAATAAACCTTGAAATCCTTATATGCTGCAAAAGCCAAAAATATCTTTATCACCTCCATCCAAGAAATAGGGGCATAAGTCACATCAAATTCAATTCCTTCAATCTGAGTGTAACCCTTTCATACTATTCTTTCTTTGTTCCTTATTCTGTTACCATTCTTATTCAAATTTGTTTGGTAAACCCATTTTGTACCAATCACATTCTTATCTGTCAATTTGGGCACAAGTTTCGAGGTTCCATTTTTCTCAATTTGATCAACTTCTCCCTTCATTGCCTTAACCTAAATATGATCATTACATGCTTCTTCTATAGATGTAGGTTCAATCTCTGAAAGTAAACACAACAAAGTATAATCTTGTGTTTCTCTACTTTTAGTGATAACTCCTCTATTTTTATTACCAATAATCTAATTCTTAGAATGATTTAGTTGTATATACCTTGGTTTCTTTGTTGTGTATGTCAGTGTCAATTAGGTTTCTTTTTATTCTTTCTTATTCTCTTTTACTCTATCCTTTGTTATATTGTGGTGACTGGTCAAGAAAGTACTATCCAGAAAAGTGTTTTACCTTTCTGCAATGCGTGGGGTTCGGGGGTGGAGCCCTAAGGCAAACTTTTTTTAGGCTTATTTTCGGCCAATTTCTGGGCCAACTTGTTCTAACCCTAAAGTGGCATAAATATTGTATAAATTGGCTTATGGTTAGGTTTTTATGTTATGTTGTATTTTGTATGGTGTTATTGAGCTGTAAGGGATTTGCACATTGTGATCAGATTGTAATCACTGGATAATAATAAGATTATACTTTGTTGTTTGGTGGACGTAGCCCAGGGATTGAGTAAACCACGTTAAATCTTTGTGTCTTGTGTTCTCTTCTTTTTTGGTTTATTATTCTATGATATTGGTTATATTTTTGTATGTAATTGTTATTTATGTCTTGTTAATCCTAATAAGTGGTATCAGAGCCAGGTTGTCTTCAGTTATCCTCTGCAAGAAGATCTCATGGTTTAGTGGGAGTCTCATGATTGAGTGGGAGTAATGACAGATGAGGGTAGGCTGAAGGTTGAGAAGTTTAATGGACATAACTTTTAGTTATGGAAAATGCAGATGGAGGACTATCTCCATCAGAAGGATTTATGGCGACCATTGGGAGGAGTGACCAAGAAAGAGGCAACTATGTCTTAGGAGGATTGGGTAGCATTGGCTTATGCCTGGCACAATCGGTGGCATTTAATATTACCCAAAAAAAGACAACTAAAGAGTTGATGGAAACCCTAGAAAAGCTGTATGAAAATCCTTGCACTTTGAATAAGGTATTTCTTATGAAGCGTTTATTTAATATGAATATGGTAGAAGGTGGGTTAGTGACTGAGAATTTAAATGAGTTTAACAGAGTTAATAGTCAATTATCTTCTGTGAGTATAAATTTTGATGAAGAAATTAGGGCTCTTTTGATTCTCTGTTCTTTTCCAAAAAATTGGAGTAACTTGATAATGGTTGTTAGTAAATTTGTTTCAAATTTAAACACCCTAAAATTTGATGATGTTGTTGGTGTTATTCTAAGTGAGGAAATTTGTACAAAAAGCTTAGGCAGATCTACATCAGGTTTTGAATGTTGAAAGCAGAGGCAGAACAAGAGATAGAGGAAACAACTTTGGAAATCATGGGAAATCATGAGGGAATTCAAAGGGAAAGAGGTCTCAATCAAGAGGACCTAGTGAATTCTGGTAATGTGGAAAATTAGGTCATAAGAAGAAAGATTGCTTGTCTCAAAAGAATAAAGGAGACAAACAAGAAGGAAATAAGGAGGAAAATTCACATAAGTAATAAATTTGAAGATGATGTTTTGATTCTTTCCCTTGAGAATGTTGATGATTCATGGGTTCTAGATTCAGGGGATTCTTTCCATGCTAAATCCCATAGGAGTTATTTTATTCATTATGTCCAAGGTGATTTTGGGAAAGTTTATTTGGGAGATAATGAACCTTGTCAAATTGTTGGGAAAGGAAGAATTAAGATTAAGTTGCATAATGGGAATCATTGGCTACCGCAAGAGGTAAGACATGTTCCAAGGCTAAGTAGAAATTTAATTTTAGCAGGGAAACTAGGTGTTGAGGGTCGCACGTTTAATTTTAATGATAAAAATTGGAAAGTTTAAAAAGGTTCCTTAGTAGTAGAAAAAGGTGTGAAAGTAGGCACCTTATATCTTTGTACAAGTAATGTTTCTCCTTCTACTTTGATTGTTACAGAGAAAAGTGAATGTTTAGGAACAATTGCTGCAGTTGAGCAGGTAGAAAATGAAATAGTCACTATGGATACCAAAACAACACTATGGTACAACATACTTGGGCATTTGAGTGAGAAAGGTATGAAATTACTTCACTCAAATAAAGTTTTACCAAGTCTAAAATGTGAAAATCTAGATTTTTGTGAAAGTTGTGAGTATGGAAAACAAAAGAGAGTTAATTTGTTGAAGGGTGGGAAGGAAAATAAATATGATAAATTAGAGCTTGTGCATACATATGTATGGGGGCCATCTCATGTATCTTCCCTTGGTGTCTCTTTGTATTATGTTACTTTCATTGATGTTGGAACTAGGAAAGTCTGGATTTATTTACTTAGGAAGAAATCTGATGTATTTGAAACTTTTTAAAAATAGAAAAGCTTGGTTGAAAATGAGACTGGTAAAAGATTAAGATCTCTCAGATATGATAAGGGTGGTGAGTATTGCAAAAAATAATTTGAATATTATTGTTCCTTTAATGATATTCATAGGCAGAAAATGGTTCCAAGGACTCCACAAGAAAATAGAGTGGCTGAATGCATGAATAGGACAATAATGGAGTGTGCAAGGACTATGAGATTGCATGTTGGGATCCCCTTAAACATGTGGGTAGAGGCTATAAATACTATTTTTTATTTAATTAACAAAGGTCCATCTATTCCTTTGGGTTGTGGTACTCTAGAGGAAGCATGGACTGGTAAGAAGGTAAGTTATTCTTTTCTTAGAACCTTCGGTTGTGAAGCATTTGCACATATAGATTTTGAAAATAGAACCAAGATGGAAGAAAAATCAAATAAATGTGTATTTTTTGGATATGGCATTGATGAATTTGGCTATAGAATTTTCATTTTTGAAAATTGTAAAATTGTAAGAAGCAGGGATGTCATATTCAATGAGAAAGTGTTGTACAAAGATCTGTTGCGACAACATGAGAAGAAAGACACTGATTATGTAGAGTTGGATGATACTCCAAAAGATAATATTTCAGTAATGCCTTATGTTCCAAAACAACAAAAACAACAAATGCCACACACCTCAGTGAATGTTAGATGGTCAACAAGACTAAGTAGACCTCCAGATAAATTTTCACCTTCTTTTGTATTCTATTTTATTAATTGATGCTAGTGAACCTGAATGTTATAGTGAAGCTATGCAGGTGGATACAAAGCTTCAGTGGGAGTCTAGAATGATAGATGAAATGGACTCCTTGCTGAAAAATTGTACTTGGGATTTATGTAAGTTACCTGTAGGTAAACGGGCTTTGCAAAATAAATGGGTTTAAAGGTTGAAAGAAGAAGATGGAGGTAAGAAAAGATTTAAATCTAGATTAGTCGTAAAAGGATTTGCACAGAAACATGGTATTGATTTTGATAAAATATTTTCTCCAGTTGTTAAAATGACTTCTATTTGTACTGTTTTAATTATTGTGGCTAATAAAGATTTTCATTTAGGGCAGCTTGATGTTAAAACAAATTTTCTTCATGGTGATTTGAATGAAGATATATATATATATATAGTACAACCATAGGGATTTGAAGTCAAGGGTAAGGAGAGTTTAGTGTGCAGATTGCAGAAACATTTATGTGGCTTGGAGCAATCACCTTGACAATGGTATATTAAGTTTGATACTTTTATGAATGATAATAGATACACTCGATGTAATTCTGACCATTGTGTTTATTTCAAGAGGTTGGATGATGCCAACTACATTATTCTATGTTTATATGTTGATGATATTGTTGTAGTTGGGTCTAACATGGATCATATTAAGGCATTGAGACAATAGTTAGCAAAATATTTTTCTATGAAGGATTTGGGGGTAGAAAAACAAATCCTTGGCATGAAAATTTGCAAAGATAGGCAAAACACAAAATTAACTCTATCTCAGGCTGATTATGTTGAAAAGGTGTTGTAGAGATTCTCCATGAAGGATGCCAAAGTTGTCACTACACCTTTTCCTGATCATTTGAAATCGACTAAGGAGATGTGTCCAAAGACACCAGAAGAAGAGGCTAAAATTTCCAAGATGCCTTATGCTTCAGCTGTAGGGAGCTTAATGTATGATATGGTATGTACTAGACCAGATATTGCACATGCAGTGGGAGTCATTTTCTGATATATGAGTCACCCTGGGATTGAGAATTGGATTGTAGTCAAATAGATTCTCAGATATTTGAGAGGTACATCCAATAAGTGTTTACACTTTGGGGACTCTACTACTACTGCTCATGGCTATGTTGACTCAGATTTGGTAGGAGATATACATACCAGGAAGAGTACTACAGGTTATGTATTTACTATTGGTGGGACAACAATGAGTTGGATTTCTCGATTACAAAAGGTGAATGCTTTATCCACTACAGAGGCAGAGTATGTTGTTGCTACAGAGGCAACCAAAGAGATGATATGGCTTCAATTCTTCATGGAAGAATTGGGACATCCACAGGTGGATAACTATCTGTATTTAGATAGTTAGATTGTCATTCATCTTGTGAATAATTTTTCTTTTCTCTCAATGACAAAGCACATATAGTCACGGTATCATTTTATTCGGTCAATTTTGGATGATGGGTAGTTAAAGATGGAAAAGATACATACTGATGATAATCCAAAAGATATGTTTACAAAGGTTGTGATGAGGGAGAAGCTGAATTCTTTTTTAGCTTTGGTTGGTCTTCTAGGTTGAATAGACTAACAGAACAATAGAATCCAGGAAGGTTGGATCCAGTGGGAGCTTCATAAGGTAGCGGTTTAGCTACAAGATCAGTCTCCAAGTGGGAGAATTGTTGGTTTATGTGGAGTATGATCAGTCCCCAAGTGGGAGATTGTTATATTGTGGTGATTGATTAGGAAAGTACTATCCAGGAAAGTGTTTTACCTTTCTGCAATGCGTGGGGTTCAGGGGCGGAGCCTTCGAGGAAAAAAATAATTTAGGCTTATTTTTGGCCTATTTATGGGCCAAATTGTTCTAACCCTAAAGCGGCATAAAGATTGTAAAATTTGTCTTAGGGATAGGGTTTTATGTTATGTTGTATGTTTTACGACGGTATTGAGCTGTAAGGGATTTGCACATTGTGATCAGATTGTAATCACTGGATAATAATAAGAGTGGACTTTGTTGTTTGGTGGACATAGCCCAGGGATTGGGTGAACCAATTTAAATCTTTGTGTCTTGTGTTCTGTTATGTTTTGGTTTATTATTCTCTGATATTAGTTATATTTCTACATGTAATTTTTATTTATGTCTATCCTAACATTCTCTTTATCTAATTCACACTCAATATGTCTCTTAATAATCTTTTGAAAATCCTCATCAACCTTCACATTCACATTTCCCAAAATCTTTGTTAGTATTTTGTTGTAACACTAGTACACCTTACTTTTAGTAGAGTATGCTAGAAATATGCCTTCATCATCTTTGTTGTCAAATTTGCTGATATTATCTTCATCTTTTCAAATATAGAATTTTCTTCAAAGATCTTGAAATACTTAACTGTAGGTTCTCTCCCATGTCATAACCCATATGAAGTCTTAACATGTTTCTTTTGGTATATAAATTTGTTCAGTGTGCATACAAGAGTATGCATTACTTCTCTCCAGTGAAATTATAGTAAATCTCTTCCTTCAACATAGTCATTGCTACTTCTTGAATATTCTGATTCATCCTTTCCACTACACCATTATCCTGTGGTGTTCTATGCATTGAAAACATTCTCTTAATAACATGTTTCTCACAAAAAATTTCAAACACATAATTAAACTCTCCTCCTTTATCAAATCTTAAACATTAAATCCTTCAACCACATTCATTTTCAACTCTAGCCTTGAATATCTTGAACTTCTTAAAAGCCTTTGATTTTTTTCTAAGAAATATAACCCAAGTCACTCGTGAATAATCATCAATGAATAGTATAAAGTATCTCTCACCTTGAAAAATTATTTTTCTCATAGGATCACAAAGGTTGGTGTGCATTAAATCTAGTAAGCTGGTAGATGAATATTCCTTTACCTTGAATGATTCTCTTCTTTGTTTTCCTTCCTAACATCCTTTACAGATCACATCACTTGATTCTCATAATCTAGGTAAGTCTCTTATTGCACATGATGAACTTATTATTACCAAATTATCAAAAGGTAATGTGACACATACTTTGGTGCCAAAGCCAACTGTCATTGGTCTAAGATAGTAAACAACATCCTTTTGAAGCTCCTTCAAGATGGTACATATTATTTCTTGTCCTTTTTCCAACTGTAATCACATGTCTAGATCTCTTTTAAATTTCACATCCTTTATTCTAAAAAACAACATCATATATATTCTCACACATTTGTCCAACACTCAAGATATTGTGATATAAACTCTTCACATAATATACATTGTTAGCATTATTATTTTCATCAAAAGTAATAGATCCTCTACCAACAATATAAGAAACCTTATCATCACCAAACCTAACAAGACCAACATCATATTTGACAAGTGACAAAAATTTATTCTTGTATCCATTCATGTGATGAAAATAACCACTATCAATCAACCATTCATTATCATTTCTTCTAACATACAAAGAACTTTCAAAATCATCATCAACTTTAGCATGTATGTTTGAAATATCAATTTATGGTTTTTTATCTTCTTCAGCATAAAACAAACAATATTTTGCTTCTGACTCATCATTTGAAATACTAGCATCTTGATTCACATAAAGCCTTCTTGTTGAAATTTTTAAATTTCTTTCTAGGAGCCTTCTTTGGACATCTAGTAGCCAAATGACCAATCTTACCACAACTAAAACATTTCAGAAGTAATATATCTTTGTACTTGTTGGTACCTTTCTTCAATATTCTTGCAAATTTTTCTTCAAACTCTTCTTTTTCATCACCATTAAGATATTTTTTTGATTTAGGTGCCTTAAATGTCACCTCATATCTTCTCTTCTCTCTTCCAAACTTCCTTATCTCAAATGTGGTCAGAGTGCCAAAAAACTTCTCTTTAGTAAAATTCTTTGGATCATATACCTCACCTATCGTTGAGATCTTATCACTATAGCTATCCAGTAATTTCATCAATATGTTTTCTATGAAATCCACATATATGATATTTCCTCCTTGTCTCTTGCCTTCATTAACTACATTCTCCACTCTCTAAAACTAAATCCTAATGCCTTCACCTTCTTCCATTATTATATTCTCATAGTGAAATTTTGTTGTTAGCTTGTTAGATAGCTTAACCATATCATTTCCTTCATAAATCTCTTTCAATTTTTCCCACACTTCATAAGTAGTCTTCAAAGAAATAACCTTCTCTAGTTCATTCTGTGATAAAGCACTATTTATAGCACACCTCACCTTTTCATTCTCCTCATATGTTGTGATTTCATCTAGAGTCTTAATACCATTCTAAGGGAACACATACATTGCCTCTACATACTTCCAAGTATTGTAACTAACCAAAATCAAATATCCTTTCATCTGATCTTTCCATGTACTATATTTTGATCCATCGAATTTAGGAATGCTCAATTTTTTCACCATCAAATATGCATCAAGCGGTTAATCTCTATGCTGAGGAATAAAGCTTTGATACCAATTGTTGAACATGTCAAATAAATAAGAGAAGGGGTGAATCACTTATTTCTAGACATTTTATAAAACTTTTACTTTTTTGGTAAACTCATAAAAAACAACAATATCAACTTCTGATCTATCTGTTAACCACATCAAACATCCATAAAAAACATAAACATGAAAGCACAGAAAGACCAACACAAAGAAAACTAGAATTTACATGAAAACCCAAACTAGGAAAAAAATGGAGAAATTAATTCTCAATGAAATGAAACTCTGGTTAAGGTGATTTTTACAAAGGCTCACTACTGGTTGTGCTCACTATAGGTTGACATGTTTTTGGTTGGGCTAACTACCCTTACAAATGAATATGGCTAACTGCCAATACAAATAGGCTCATTGCCAAAAACAATAGGCTCACTACAAGAATATATGAAAAGAGATTGAATCCACCACTGAGATCACTATTACCAACACTATGTAATACAGAAATAATATGTCAATCTGCTAGAGATTGCATCAATATGCACAATCACCAATACACCGATCTCATATAGACATATTCACAATAACTTTGCATACAAGTATCACACAAGCCACACAAACAACTGAGATTATCACTCTTCTTATATTTATTGATGCCATCAACCATGTCGGCCAATAAAATTTGAAATAGGTCACACCAAGATATTCCCGCGGTGGTAAGGGATAAAATGTAGACCACCTCAATCAATAGAATATACTTCGTGTATAACAACACGCTACACCATCTCCAAAACCTTTAGTACCAAAAAATATGAAAAACACATTACATAGTAGCTACTGGGACAAAAATATGAATGAACATGCTCCAAAAAGGATCAAACCCAATTAATCGATCCACCATATATTGCATGAAGAATAGAACTAGCACAAACAAGGATAAGAGTAAATATATAGGGCAGATCCTTTGATGAACACCACTACTGATACACCAAGTATATTGGCACGCATCAGCTGATACATTCAAAACATGAATATGAATAGTATGTTATCTCTACAAGATATATTTTTTTCATTATTTTAAGTCAAATTCATGGAGTCAATAAGAATCAGTCGGTGAAAGGAGATAGTCAAGTATTAGTCTATTCGATAATGCACACTGAGCTAGTCACTCAAGTCAAACAAATTAAGCGCAGTCAGTAAAGTAAAAGAGTTAAGAATAGTGTACTGAGCACCTACAATTACCAAGCGATACACTACACTGAGCACATGTGTAGTACACTAAGTTGATAGTCACCGAGTATTGAAGATCATTTAACCAAGAGAGAGGAGTTACTCAACCAAGTTAGACAGTTAATTCAAAACATGATTAGATCACATTTAATGGATTGTCAGAGCATTAATTAAGATTCTAAAAGCACGTAGAATAGTTTGTTACAAGATCAATGATTGAGATAATTTAGAGTGAAGATATAAGGCATAGATCAAGTGGAAAAATAAAGTTTTTATTTCCAAGAAAAATAACAAGTATCAAGGTAAAAGTGACATTGTCACCGAGCATGAAAGAAGATCTAACAGTACAGAGAAATTCACAGCATACCTAACACATAAGATTAAGAGGCATAATCTTATCTATATATTTGATGAAATTGATAGGAGTTGGAGCTGATGTTGTTGTTGTTGATGTTGAGAAAGTTGAAGGAGTTATTGAGTTGAAGAACATAGCAGAGAGCATTGAGCATAGATTCAGCTATAGAAGAGCAGTGTTACAATTTGAGATTGAGGTAACACATCATAGAATATAGAGTCTGGTCAACATTTACATTTGATGCACTTATTATAGACATTGTTAAGTTATTTAATACTATTATATTGAGAGCTTTAAATCCTAATACTGTGTAGATCTTAACCAGTCTTATATTTTGTAAATCCTTTAACATGATACATCTCTAAGTGTAGAGATTGTAAAAATACTTTAACCAAGTAGACCTAACAAGTCTTTTATACTCTTAACTGGGTAAGCTATCAGAAATAGATAAACTTTGTAATCTCTAATCGAGCACCCTTTATACAACAGTTAGCAAAGGTTATAAGTGTCATCCCCACTGCAGTTTTGTCCTCTAACCAAGGATTTATGCTTTACAAAAATTATGGTGTTATGAGTTATATTGTTTAATGTTTTGATGTTATAGTTTTATAAGCTTTATATTACTTTCATTTCAAAGCTATGAACTCGGTAATTAGTATGCAACAGTATATGATTTATCAATGAATATGGTTAGAAATTTTTTAGTGGCACTGATTCACCCCTCCCCTCTTAGTCTCAACTTTCCATAGTTATTCTAACAATTGGTATCAGAGCTTGTACTCTTGAGTTAAAGGTTTGACCACTTGAGAGTTAAAGATCATGGTCATGTAAAGTTATAGGCAATCTAAAAGGATTCATAGTCTTGAATTTGACTTGGAGAGTGCATGAGAGTTAATTATTGATCTGAGAAAGAGACTTGAGAAGTCTCTAAGGATAAGAAAGAAACTATATTATGAACTAAAATTTCTAACAAGATCAAGTTGATAAACTTGAGAAAGCATCTAAAGGAAGCGTGACTGATGAATCTAAATCAACTATAAGAGAACTAATTGAAGATAATTATTTACTTATCGAGTTGTTGAATTTGATGAAGAAAAATATTAAAGAGAATAGCATAAGAATGGCTAAATTAATTGAAGAAAAAAGGATAGTTGAGGATGAAAATAGAATGGAAAAAGAAGACAAATGACAAGTTGAAATCGGGTTAAATGAGAAAGATAATGAGATCTTAAGGATAACCCATTTTCACTATGATATGACTGACCAACTTCTGAATGCAGATCAGGACCATACATGAAAGAAGTCTGAGAAACAAGCACTAAAATTTGAGATTGAAAGACTAAAAAAAGACTAAAAGATGAGAAGGATGCAAATAAAGTACTGAAAAGAAATGAAGCATTGAAGTCATTGGATAAATAGTTTATGAATCAGAAGCAACCGAGTGACAAAACATGAATTGGATTCAATGAGAGCAACACTACCAAGAAAGGAGAGTCATCGAATGCACCAAAAGATCAAGGTATTGTACCCCACCGAAACTAAAGAAGAAAAGTTGTAATTATTATGGGAAGCCTAGACACAACTAATTTTTTTAGAATAAGAAAAGGTAAAGTACTGAGTACACCTAAATTTGATGGTTATTTATTTAGATGTAATAGGTATAGACATCAAGCTTTTGAGTGCTGAACCAACTTTACTAATAACACAAGGAAACCTAAGTTTGGTGGTTACTGCAAGAATTGCAACAAGTATGGTTACAAGACTGAAGAGTGTAGAACAAAGATAGGAAATGATAGGTGGGTTCCTAGCTGAGAGAATGCAAATACTAATCGAGTAGGTACATCTATACCATGGGATTATAATACAAGGATTTCATATTTATCTTGTGGAATTTATGGACACATTGCTCAAAACTGCATGTTGATGCACAGAAGGAATAAAACAAGATCATGGAGGAGCCCTGGCATGGCATTTTTCCATTGTCATAAGGTAGGAAACCTAGAAAGGAATTGTAGATACTGAGGAGATGCACCAACCGAATATGAATCTATAAGGAATGCAACACCTATTGTTGAAGAAATCAGAGAACAAATGAACAAAACCTAGAGGAGAAAGACTCAGGAAGATGAAACATCATTTGGATCCATAGACAACACCATCTCTACCGAGTCAGGTGCACCAAGCTTCATCTAAATGGTGAGAGGTATGTAGGAACTACATGCTTATCATAAATATTACTTCAGTTCCTAAGCATTAGATTTAAGATCCATATCAGCATATCAAGATGCATTTGGATAAGTTGTGAAATTTTGTTTAAATATTGTAATATATGGTTATTTTGTTTACTCAGTTAAGAAAAGTAACTATTTTGTTGATATAAAGGTGTAAGGGACTCAACAAGCACATTTAATGCAAATAATTAAAGCTGTTGGAAACCCTAAATGTGTGAAAGCTATAAATAAGTCAGTTTTTTTATTTATTTGAACATAACATTTTTAAAGAGCATTTGAGCACATTGCAGAGTGATCAAGTGATTCCAACATATTTTTGTATCTTTTTAAGAGCATTTCAAGACATTTCTCTGATAACTATTCTATACCGAGTTGTGTTTGTGAAGTCATATTTTATCAAGCGTGTCCTAGTTTGTTCAAATGATACATTTGGAGGTAGTCATGGCACAAAGCATGCAAAGACCAATATTAGTAAAGAATGTCAAACCAGTGAACCCTAAGTAAAAATTTCCCCCAACTAAAGTTGTAGAAACATATATGATGGGAGAATTATCTTACATCCCGTCATCCGTAATTTTGATTGAAGATGTCCACGCATTTATTCATTGCAAGATTAAATAATTATGTGAAGTAGAGATTGATGCTTCATTCAACAAGTTGTACGTAAATGGAAAAGTTATGGATAAGCATACACATTTGGAAACAAAAGGTTTAACTCATGCAATACATTTACCAAGGGTATTCAAGCCCGAATGGGTAAGGATGGTACTTAGCCAAGTACATGACCAATTTATGTGGTTGGATGAACCTATTAATAAAAAAGGATGTCTTGCACATCATCACCAGATTCCCTATTGGAGACAAACCCAAGGTCATAAAGAAAATCAACAAGAGTAAGCTTACCGAGCTAACCAAGGCACAATGTGATGGTAGAGGAATGAGGATATCTATTCTGGAGGATCCTGAGTTAAGGTATGCATGCAATATCATATCTTACCTAGTATTGCAATCATCCTGAGTGGACAATTTTCCATGTGGAGCAGTAGACCTTGCATTTAAGATAGTGAAGAAAGGACTTCAGATAGATCTTTGTGAAGTTTTGTTGAAGCAAAAGAAGACAACATGAATACAATCAGAAAGGCAAAGACCAACACTTTGAAATTTGGTTCATTATTGGTATGTATTTTCTTTTACTATCAAAATTCATTTTCCTATATTGGAGATATAGTATGGAAAACTGATAAGTCGGTCATCTATAAAATAAATGAATGTATACAAAGTCTAGGAGATAACTTTGATGCAATTATGTCTGATTAATTTTAAAAATTTCAAGCAAGGATGCATAAGAGATATAGAGTTCCACCTTAACTAATTGCTAAATATTAGGATAATATATGTTTTGAGGTAGATACTAATGTTTGTATTATCAAGGTTGTTGAGACTATAGTTGAATGGATTCAACCGATGGGATATGAGATGGACATTGATATTGGTTTGAAATAGATAGAAGTATTACTAGCTAAACCAATTGATCCTAAAGGAAAGAGGTATGGAAATTATGAAGAAGTGAAAGATAAAATCAAGCAAGGTATAGTGATACCTAAGGCAATCAAGAAAACATGTAAGATGACTGGCGATTTATCAAAAAATCTAAGAGATGATGATACATTGGTTATAGACATTTAAAATGAACAATCTATTATTGAAGTTGAAAAAAAACCTATGATATTACCATCATTGAGAAAAGGGGGTACTCGAAGGTACACCAGATCCTCAGTTTAACCGAGAGAAAAGAAAGTTGTAGAGGTAGCACAACCGAGAGGAAAGACCTATGTAAGATCCAGAGGAAGGAAACAAACTACATGTACTAGAAGAATATTATTAATTGGAGATGAAAGTGAAACAGAGTCTGATGAGGAAATCAAGTCTACACCAGTTGCAGACCTTTCACACATTCCATAGTCTTGATGGTTTTTAGGAAAGATTCAAGAAATCAGGAAGATTTGGAGACTTCAGACAAGCCAAATATGAGAAAAGGAATGAAGCACATAAGAAGAAGATTGAAGAAGCCATTGTGGTGACATTTCTAAGATACATATTAACACCCATTGAACTTGCAGACAAGTTACCAGAGGAATTGTACAATAAGATTGATGCAAGATGGAAGTATACAATCAATGCAGAGAAGGAAATGAGAGAAAGGTCACTTGTACATACTATTCTTGACTTTGTACCATCTGAAATTCATGAAGCATTGAAGAAGTATTCAAATACATTTCTAGTCAAGGGAAGAGCCCTAAGAATAATTAATGGAGATATATAATCTATGGAGAAGGAAACAAATGAAAAATGGAAAGATATATTTCACTTAGATGATACTGAGTATCAAGTTGCAGAAAAGAATCAAGGTGCAACCGCTATTAATAAGGTAAAGGAAAGTACAAATCAAGTAGATCCTATTGATCTAACTACTGATAATGCATAATTTCTTATTAAGGATGCATCGGAGCTGGTATATCCCACAAAATATTTGTCAAAGGATGAAGATGTCATGGACACACAAGTACAGGATACTAAGTGCATGGATGTTGATAATGCACCTTTAGTAAGCAAAGACCCAATCATGACATAAGTGAAAATTTATACAATTGAGCACAATATTACTATCGAGGTTGTACAGGACACACCAGACATGGAAAATGAGCCACCTATAGACACAAATAAGGATAAGATTGATGAACATAAGGTGACTGAGACCAAACAAGAAAAGAACACCGAATTGGAACCCCCAATAGAGGAAGATGGTCAGAAACAAAATATACCACCTACCAACACAACGAAGGTTCAAAATATACAAAAGACACAAGACACTCAAAGAGAAATGCACTAGGAATCATATCTTGAGGAGAATAATGAAGAGAAATAGAAGGATGAAGAGAAATAAAAGGATGAAGAGAAACAAGAAGAGAAACAAGAAGAAGTCAAAGGAGAAGAAAGCATAGCCGATACACATATCGAGTTACCAGATGCAAGTAAGGCATCATGGTCTAAATGCTCTACTAGAAAAAGCAAGCTAATTGAGAAGAATAAGACCAAAAAGAGGAAGCACATTATTGATTTGAGAAAGCCTATTATAATACCGAAGGATGACCCAAACGTAATGTAGCCTAAAGAATTGGACATATATGCTGAGTTAGTAGCTCAAAAGGCTAAACAAGAGAAGTTGTTGGTGAAGAAGAAGAAGGTAGACATATTAGAAGATGTGAAGGAGATTTTATAGGAGATTGTTCCTAACGCTACAGTTGATGAATCTGAAAATCTATTAGACCAATTTGGTGATTTAGCCCAACAAATTAAAGGACCCAACAAGGATATGACTAAATACATGTTGAAGATTCACAAGGAATCTATGGAGAAGAAGTTGATGGAATATTTATTGCAAGAAATTGATGTAGATAAGATAACTCTTTCTGAGTTATATTTTGAAATTGAAGGCCAGTTGACATCCATAATTTCCTTATTTCAAAATTGTTGTATTATTTCAAACTTTACTAAGGAAATGAACAACGAGGAAGACATTGAAAAAGAGTTGACTGAGTAGCTTAAGAAACTAACTACCGAGCCTGGATAATTCCAGACTTACTACTCTAAAATCCACTAACTCATGGGAGTTCAAGATTCATTGAGATACAAGGAGAATAAGATCATATTGGAATTGCTTGAACTAAAAGCATTGCTAATTCCCCACATCCAATCTATGCAGATACACTTGAAGAAAGCCAAATAACTAACAAGCTTTATAGATGTCAGCACGCTAGACACAATAGTTGGCTTATCTGCAGACATCACAGAGAAGATTATTGTACAATAGAATCTCCAAGACACATGGGAGATTGTACTTTTAGGCATATAATAGAGGTATAAACATCTTTTTGATAAATAAGTTTTACTTTTGGCACTTTTGTCAAAAAAGGGGGATAGATATATTCCTAGTCAGAAGACACAAAAAAGTGAATAAATTACATTTCAATAACATAAAAGGGATAGATAGATGTATATAAATATATCTATAAAAACAAAAAAAAGGTATATGTGTGGACATTGAAAACAAAGGAAGAGAAGAGTTGTATATGTATATGTATAGGGAGTAACCTTCGAGGGGGAGTTACAAGTTTTGATGACTTTGGAGTTTTTGTCCAAAATTCCCAACTAATATCAAAGGGGGGGATTGCTATCTCTAAAATATATTTTTTTGTTATTATTTTAAGTTAAATTAATGGAGTCAAGAAGAATCAATCGGTGAAAGGAGATAGTCAAGTATTAGGCTAGTCGGTAATGCACACCGAGCTAGTTGGTCAAGTCAAACAAGTTATGTACAGTCAATAAAGTAAAAGAGTTAAGAATAGTGTACCGAGAACCTAAAGTTACCGAGTGACACACTACACTAAGCACATGTGCAGTACACCGAGTTGATAGTCACCAAGTATTGAAGATCATTTAACTAAGAGAGAGAGGAGTTACTCAACTGAGTTAGACAGTTAATTCAAAATGGGATCAGATCACATTTAATGAATTGTCATAGCATTAATTAATATTTTACAAGCACGTAAAATAATTTTTTACAAGATAAATGATTGAGATAATTCAGAGTGGAGATCTAAAGCATAGATTTAGTGGAAAAAGATAGTTTTTTATTTCCAAGAAAAACAACAAGTACTGAGGTAAAAGTGACATGGTCATCAAGCAGGAAAGAAGATCTAATGGTCTAGAGAAATTCACACCATACCTAATGCATAAGATTAAGAGGCATAATCTCATCTACATATTGGATGAAATTTATAGGAGTTGGAGTTGATGTTGTTTCTGTTGTTGAAAAAGTTGGAGTTATTGAGTTGAAGAACATAGTAGAGAGCATCGAGCAGAGATTCAGCTACAACAGAGCAAAGCAGAGCACTATTATAGTTTGATATTGAGGTAACACATCAGAGCACATAGAGTTTGATCAACATTTACATTTGATGCACTTATTATAGACATTGTTAAGTTATTTGATACTATTGCATTGATACTATTATATTATGTAAATCCTTTAATAGGGTACATCTCTAAGTGTAGAAATTGTAAAAATCCTTTAAGTAGATAGACGTAACAAGTATTTTATACTCTTAACTGGGTAAGCTATCAGAAATAGATAAACTCTGTAAGCTCTAACCGAGCACCCTTTATACTGTAGTTAGTGAAATTTGTGGGTGTCATCCCCACCATAATTTTGTCGTCTAACCAAGGATTTTTGCATTACCAAAATCATGGTGCTATGAGTTCTATTGTTTAATGTTATGATGTTATGGTTTTCTAAGCTTTATATTACTTTAATTTCAAATCTATGAACTTGGTAACCAGTATGCATGAGTATATGGTTTATCAGTGAATGTGGTTAGAAAGTGTTTAGTGGCACCGATTCACCCCTCCCCTCTCATTCCCAACTTTCCATATTTATTCCAACATAGGATATGCTGAAATAAATGATAACCATTAATTAAAACAACATGAATAGCTTCAACTTCACATTCTAACAATCTACACCCAATACAAAATCTTAAAAGTTTCAGAACCCTTTTTCCAATCAACCATTATTTCCCTTTATAGACAATAGGGAGCAAGAAGCTATTGGTTGATGACAGATGTCAAAAAAACATTTGATGCACTTTGAAATATGTCATAATGAACCAAAATACATGGAATCTCAAAATATAAAAGACACAACCAAATTGGTTATATTGAAATGATTGTATCTATTGTGAAATATTTTCTAGAGAGTGTACGCTCATTTAAATTGAAAGGTGAAGAAAAGAAATTGTAAATGAGAAGCTCATAGGCTTTGCATACTACATAGAGAAAAAAAAAAGTGAACAAATCCTCATGCCACTAATTATATTTTTTATCAAAAATTTGTTACACCTTTTGATGTGCTCATCATATTTTGGACTTGTCAAAACTGCATTCAATTTTTTGAGTTTCTTGAGAGCAAAGTCTAACTCATACAATCCATTCAACTGGGAAAAAAATTCTCCATAAATTTGTGCACATCAATAGTGGATTTTTCAATTATAGAAAACAAAATATATCGATCTAGCTCACTTTTCTATTCATCGTTTGTTTCATCTTCACCATTTTCCTTCATGAATGGAGGGGGAGAAATAGCCTTGAAGACATTAAATATCTTGTAGGTTTTAGGATATGCAGGTGATACACATGATGTTGCAATAATAAATCACTGATTTCAATAAATCTATCTTTTTTTACTTGAACATCTCATCCCATTGAGTATTACCCTCAATATGATCCTTAATGGCTTGTACAATTAAATCGATCAGATTTCCACAATCCATTGAATTTGAGCTTTGATTTATGGTTTTGATTGTGTATGTTTTTAAGAATCAACATTTCGGATCACACTCCGTCTTCCATCATCAGGATGTAAGAGCAATAAGGAAGTGTAAAAATGACAATTTTATCAATTTTGTACAATTGACAATTTTGTGCATAATCCATTTTTGACAAACTTTAGGTGGAACTCCATTTTCGTTTGCTTATATTTGACATTGATGATAGCGCAATGTCTATCCCACATTTTATATAGATGAGGACACATGTATCAAAATTTAACCTTGATTAGATCCCAAGCTAGCTTACAGTTAGAAAGTTTCACTTCCCTACTTAAGGAAACATTTTCTTTCTTCACAAGAATCAATTGTCTTTCTACGTCTATCCTTTTCTCCTTCTCCAAACCTAGATTAACCTTTTCTTGAGAGATATTCACATCAAATTCTAATAGAATGTCCTTTCCTGGAGTCACGTGTGTAATATCCCCAAGCTCCTTTGTCTTTTTCTTTAGATTGATTATCAATCTTCTTTTCTCTTCAACCTTTTCCTTGTTGAAGAGTTCCACATCAACATTCATATTTATAACTATTTCTAAAGTTACATCCTCTAACCTATACATCATGAATTTCCTGAGGATGTCCCATGGATTTTCAATGGTAATTGGCCTCTTTCCAGGTGGATATAGAAACCCGATTATGGGGGTATTTTAATTTGGTTTGAATTTAGACTTTTGGCACAATTTATCGATCTCTTAATCATTGATTCTGAAATCAACATCTCCATGTCTTCTCAAATTATAAAATTCAATACAAGTGGACATTTCCACACTGAGAGTAATAAACAACTAGCATCCTTCAAGATTTTCCTTCCTTTTTTGGGGGTCATCATCTGTAACTCCCCTTTGACCTCTTTACATAAATTTTTTGTGGCCTCAACCTTATTATCTTCATCTCTAACATAAATCCACTATACTAACTCCTTCCCCTTCTTATTATATACAAACATTTTAAAATAAGAGGATTTAACAAATTCATTATCCTTAATGAATTTTTCTACAACTTTTCTCCTTACATCTTCAGTCAAATACTCTGAAATTTCTAAGATTTCATCATGTCACCCGACATTGGTTGATAGGGCTCAATTTGAGCATCTTGCAACACTTGTTCTCCTTCTTCATAACCTCCTAGTTTACTACCAATTTCTTGTGAAAAAACCATTGAGGTTTATTGTGTAGGTGATATTTGATCAAGGGGCATAAAGGGGATTAGCCTTCCAATTTTACTCACTAAAGGCATTTTTCTAGATGAAACAACCAATTTAGATTAACCTAATAACATATCAAATTGGATAAAAAGTTCCAATCTACTCACTCTATTGAATTCATTGGGGAATTCCCTTGAATAATTAGTAATTTTCTTTGATTTCTTTATGTCATGTTTCTAAACTCTATTATATGTTACAAGTCCCTTGTGAATCTCATCATAAGATGATAAATTTATCCATATTTCCTCCTTTTGTAGGAAAGTATGGTGGTATAACCCAAGCATGACATACTTTTTGGCAAAGTAAAAATACCCCTCTATATCAAAGGTTCTGCCTTCTATCCCATCCAACAAGTTATATGATTTGATAAATTGAATAACTTCCTCATATCCTTGAATACCATTGATTTGAAAATCCCCAATTTAAAGATATGAAGGAATAATCAAACCATTATTGTTTTCTCTTAAAAATAGAAATATCTTCAAACAATTGCCAAATTACTTCCAAGATTGCAATTCTATCAGGAATAGTAAAAGATAAAACATGAATTTTTACTTCAAAACCTTATGGTCTAATGTATGAATATCTCCCCATCAAATAAAAATCTACCCAATTGTGCCCTATCTTTACTTTGATTTCATCTTCTCTTCCTTCAATCCTTAAAAATCTCATTATTATTGGGGACAACCTGGGAGGGCTTTAGCACCTATGATATCATATATCCTCTAAAAATAACTCCTCACAGTGTATGTAATAATCCTTTTTGTATTCTTGGTCCCATATATTGGTCCATAGTAGAATAGGCTTAGGATTACCAAAATTGTCTTCAGTATTAATATAGATCTCACTACTCCATGCCTTATACTTATGTCCTTCCCACAAGAGCATGTGTAATAAAAAACAATACCATTTAAAATTAACAATTGAATCAACCTTCCGAGTATCATAAATTCACCTGTGCATTTGTTTAGCCACAAATTAAGGATTATCAAACAACCTATTGTCATTTATGTCTTGAACATTAGAGGCCAAAATAGTTAGCTCCTCTAGAATACCTTCATCTCCCTTATACCCAAATGCCTAACATTCTGCATAGTAGGTCATCTAGTAATATTTGTGAGAAACTTGGCACTATAAGGTGGAGTTTCAGAGCTCATGAATATGTTTAGGTCACCAATGACCCTAGGTCTATGAATAGGAAAGAACACCCTCCTATACATCCCTTATACATTTTTATACTCTTGCTTAAGGGAAGCCAAGTAAATCTTTACATCATATTGGGAATGGTTCTTTATACCGAAAATATTAAAAATTTAAGCCTTGGTGATATACAACATGTCTCCTTGAGCTCTTTGAAATTATCTAGTGTGAGGGTTATAACATTTAGCCAAAACACTAATTAAGTATGTTGAGAATATGACAGAGAACAACTAAGAGGGGGTCAGTTATTTGTTCATAAACTTCAACTTTAAAACCATTAAACTTCAAAACATTAAAGTATAAAACCCTAAGATTTGATTTAGTTAATTAATCATGAAAGATAGAAGTATTCACAAATAAGAAACACATCCACAATTCTTGACACATATATTTTTATCATGGAAAACCTGTTAGGGGAAAAACCATGATGGGGTTGATTATCCACAATAATTAAATACCTTGTTAGAATTATAAGCCTATTACAATAATAGAGAATGCATGTGCATTCAGGCTCACTTCCTAGAGCTCGTTGTTGATCAAATAAAAAGCCTTGAGATACAACCCTAAAGAGGACTCACTACCTTACAAAAGATCACTACAATGATTTGAGATTTTTGTGAACTATGAGAATGACATCTACCATATATCTGATACAGTTCCAATGTAGCACAACACAAATCTCTATTCAACCCTTTTTTGAACCACTTATGATCACCACTGAATCGGGCTCTTTCTTTTCTAGCAATCTCTAACATCTACACACATTATCTGCACATCATCAAACCCTAGATCATATTTATATCATCACACTTCAAAAATAACAAAGTAGGACACCACATTGATTTCAACTTGAAATCACATACCAAAACTCATGGTTTAACTCCTTCCACTACCAAACAATATCCCTGATCCATAAAAACCACCTCGAGATCATAACTCTTCCAACTTTCATGTCTAGATCTTGTGCAATACAATTTACCAACCAAGTCGGCGAAGAAAAAAAGAAAATTATGAGAATATTATTATTGACCAAAAATATCCACCAATCAAATTATTCCAATCCATTTGGACCACCAACTCATAAAGAACACACTTCAAGAACATCCTTCACCATCATGAACAACACCGAAACTTTAGAATCCATCCCAACCATTGGATTTTCTAGCACGTTTTAAACAGAACTTCAAAAACAAATGAAGGTCGATTGAACACAGATCTAGAGATACCAATTCTGAACTTGATCTAACAAGAATTGAAAATACTAACTCCAAAATTGATGGAATGAAGGTCAGTACAAAGCTATTGAGAGCTCTGAGGTATCAATTCTAAACTTGATCGAATGAGAATTGATAATACTGACTCTGAACTTGATCGAATGAAGGTCAGTACTAAGCTGCTACAAGATTGATAAAGCTCTGAGAAATTGTAGACATAGATATCCGACTTGTTTAGTGTTTAATCCTTCTATCCAACAGTCCCAACTTGATTGAAGGAAACTATCATGCCCCTAGTCTTTTTATGATGAAGTCATTTATGATTTTTGAGCAAGAATTTGATTGATTTTTAGTGTGATCATGCCCCCTCAGGGATGAAATCGAAGGAAATAATAATAAAATTCCTCTTTAGAATGATATATCAATGGAACATTTGATTGGATCAAGGAAGAATCAATGAGAAGTTGAGATAGAGAGAAAATGTGTTAAGAGATGACACAATTTTACCAAGTTGATTACGTTGAAAATTAATTATGAGCGTGACAAAATAATGTATGACCATGATTTTAAGTATGTGATGTGCAGCTTGTTGACATAGAACCTTCAAAATTTGATTGTGTAAAGCTTGTGAACCCTTTTCTGCATGTATAAATAAATTCTGCATTTGGTGGAGACTGTCGAAAAATTTTGATGGCGCTATGATAGAAACTTTTTGCGTGTTCGATTTCATTCCCGATAGATTTGAGAGAAAAAAATAGAGTATTGAAAGTCTGTTTAGGGTTTTGGAGCTTTTGGTTTTCCCTAAAAGATCAATATAAGCCTTAAAAATGACTTTTTACATATTCATTTTCACTTTTGTCCTTGGTAAATTTTTTAGCTCTGGAGAGAAGATGGTGGTCCCTATTGAGAAGCATTGATTCGAGCTTGCGCATGGTCATGAGCGACTGACACACTATGCACCCGCGGTGAGTACATCGAGACCTACTTTTTTACGCTTTATGTTTCTTTTTTTTATCTTTTCACTCTAGTTATAGACCATGTTAGGGATTTTTCTTGTATGAACCACAGTGCTTGAAATGACTACTTGAACACCATGCCTTCTAATACTGATTCAGAGACAAGAAAAGCCTAATTGCTAAGGTCTGCATAAGATCCTTCTTCATTTTTTGAGCTCCACATATACTCAAGTAGGTTTTACCTTTTATAATTGTTGTTTACACAGTATGTTATAATGTGGACACTGATTTGCTATGTATCTTTGTTAAATCAACTTATAAATTATCTTGCAAATGACCAAGCATAACCAGATGCAATATATAACCATACAAACCATGGTTGTAAGCATAACAAGAACCAGTGATACAAGGATTTTCATCCTTCTTCCTTTTATTGTAGGAGGGATAACCTAATGATTCACTCTCCAAGGAATCACTAAAATGGACACCGTCCTGCTGACATAGGTCCTTAAATGAGTTCAGCTTATCTGTTCTTAGTAACAATAGTATTTTGATTAAATTTGGTTCTGATACCTTGAAATAACTTGGACAATAATAGGTTATCAGACTAATTTTTGGACCAGTGCCTATCCTTTGGGCTACAGAATCAAATAAACTAAGATCTCATAGAAACAAAATACAGTAAGCTGCCTTACAACCCACATGCAATTCAAATAAGTTGCCTTACAAATTACCCTATTACCTCTAAAATATTGTATCCAATCTTTAAACAAAGCAGTATGCTCCCTGAAACTACTCACAAAACTTAGTTCTTTCCTTAAAAGAAACTTGCAAGCAATTAGATAGTTACCTAATAACCAAAATGCTTCAGAATGCC
>MU228128.1:426363-437593 GCA_018584345.1 Thuja plicata | reverse complement strand
TATATGTATGTAAATTCTATAAATATGCCTATATTAATGTTTTAATAATTGGATGTGTGTATGTAATTATTCATTATATGCCTTTCTTGTTTTAAGAAAAGAAATTAATTGTCTTATGAAATTACATCATTCTATTAATGAGGAAAGTAATTAATCCAAGTAAAAATTGGAATAATTAATAAAGAGTTACCTTAAGCATGAAATAAAACATAAAAGTAACTAAGGAGGTAATTTAACTAAAGTGTTCTCGAGAAATTACCTATGCTTTAAAATTATCTAAGGGACTATTATGTTCAAAACTAATAACCAATAAATAGTTACAGATGGTTGCATTGGTTGAACTTCCCGAGCAACCAATCCTGCAGCATATTTATATTAAGGAAATATAGTAATTAGGAGTTAGGAAGAAGGACGGAGGAAAATTATACTCAGAGAACTTTATACTAATCTGGAAATGATTAGTAGGATAGAGGGAAACATTGGGAGAGCATCCGACTAGTTAAAAGGCTGGAGGAGCATAGGCTTGGGAGAATAGGATTGGATTGTGTCAAAGGTTTCTCCGCTGGACTCCAGGTAGGATCTACCCGGAAAAGAGCATCATGTCTATTTAATTGCTATGATTGTTTACTGTCTTATGTGGTTATATGAACAATGGAATTCCTTTGTGTGTATTTAAATGTTTATGCTATCTCATAGGAATGCAATAATGGAAGTATGCTTGATAATGAATTTATTTTATGAGTTGTTGTATATTGTTCTTCTCTGTGTATTTCCTTCTTAAAATGTATTTTCTTTCTGAATTGAACCCCATTCTGTAGATGATATGTAGACCAACTTCTTTATTAGAACTTTGCCTTTGGTGGTCACCATTCTACACCTTGCACGTCCAGGAAGGAATTAAGAAGATTTTCCATAAGGGTAGATGGGTTTGAGGGATTCTTTAGAAAGGGAATTGAGGAATACCAACTGGGTATCTCTCTGATTTTACCTTTTGGGCCTCCATCTCATCTAGTTTTACCCGGAGGGTCGAATCTGAAGGTTGCTATCCGGAGGATGCACAGGTCCTGACCACCTGCACAAAATTGGGTACCACCTGCATAGGATGCGTGACCACCTACGTAGGAATCACCACCTATGTAGGTTGTACCACCTACACAGATTAGGTCACCACCTACACAACTTAGAGAACCACCTGCGCAACTTAGGGTTCCATCTGCGCAGGACTCTTGTAGTTGATGTTATAGGATTTCTGGAAGGGTTTAGGGTTTGGATTTGACCTAGAGTTGGCTCTAGAGGTTGTCCTTACTTGCAGAATACCCTATTTATACATTTTTTTATGTTTATGATCATTTATAAGCTTGTTTTAAGATTTGGAACCTTGATTAGGTTTAGGGTTGTTTCGTGTACCCTAGGAACCTTGTGTGACTTTCTTTATGTTCCATGTGGATGTTAGGAACTCTTGTATACTCTTGTTACTTATCCTTATGTGCTTTGATGAATTTGATAGAGTTAGGAAACCTAGGAACATTAGGTGAGTGGCTCACAGTGGAGGTTAGGGCCGTAAGTGGCTAGTACCAGGGTAACCCATTATGGAGTTGACTAATCCAGTGATAACAATAATAATTTATGGGAAGGGAATTACACATTAATAAAATAAGCCTTTCCCATGTTGGTAGTGCTAGTAAAGGCTATGGATGGGAGTGGGAGAAGGTGCTATTGCGATAGCACAATCAGACAGTCTCGTTCCTATGAGAGATGTTTGGTTCTGCATGTGGCTACTTGGGGGCCGGGGCCCAAAGAGGCTGACCAGAGTAACCCAAGGGGTGACAGCTATGTGATGACACTCACCTAGTGTGTCTTAGAGTTTCTACCGATGTGTTTCATTTTTTTGTATTCTTCTCATGTTTTCAATCATGTTTTGGGGAAATGCACTACCCTCTCCTTAGGAATGGCCTAGTTATCACCTTCTTGTATGGATCATGGTGTTTATCTCCTAGCACAGGGGAGAGGATCCTTTTTGGGTATCCACGTGGTTGGGTGGTAAATATTTTATTGAGGTAATTCTCGTAGAGTTGTGGATGGATCCTGCTTGTGCTTTCTCCATATTTGCGGAAGATGAAGACTTTCTTATTGTTCCTCATTTTTAATCATGTAATGATATTTCATTAATGTAACCTCCCAAGAGGAGATGAATGTAAATCAATATTTGATATATTTTAGATTGATGTAATGGGATGGGTAGTTTTAGGAAAATGGGAAAAGGGATAAGCTATCTTTCAATGTAAAAGATGTATTTACTAAAGAGAAGAAGTGATCTTTGCTTATGGAAAATATGATAGTATTATGATGTTTCATATTTATGAAATTGGCTATATTGATATTGTAAATATAATGATGGTTTATTTCTAAATGGCATGCAACAATTATTAGTAAGGTTCATTACTTTATGCACACTTCTTTTAAAAGTTTGAAGAGAAAAGAATCTTGAAATGTTAAAAGTTAAAAGTTAAATGATTTAGACAAAGGTTTATATAAAGAATATGTTAGTGACTATGTTATAATGAAAGTTATGAAATCTTATGTCCTTCCTTTAATAAATGAAAGTTATGGTTAAGTCTTGTTCATTGGGGAACCTAGGGAGAATCTTAATTGGAATGTGTAACCTTAGAACTTTTAAACAAAAAATATATATATATTTAGACTCTTAACTGAGTAACCTTTCTAGTTTCTTCCTGGTTCCCTAGCGGGGTGTGAAAACTTGGTATGAGAGCCCTAGGTTGCCACACTAGGACCCAGGGTATATTAGCTCATTAAGCTTAGACATTTACACCCATCGTTAAAACCATGAACCTAAGATAGGGACTTGAACCTTTAGACTTATCTCTTTCCTTGTTTTATCCAGGATGCCTCCAGTTACCCATGGTAGAAGGGACACCCAAAACACTCCTCTGAGATCCCACCAGGAAGGGTCTCGAGGCAAAGAATAGTTTGAGGAAGAAGTTGGGAATAATCTGATAGCCATATAGGGGATTTTTAGGGAGCTCAGATGCAGGAGTTACTACAACAGATATTGCAAAGACTTGATGTGGGCTAGGATATGGGCCATCAGGATGAGTCTAATGTCTCTCACCACCATGAGAGGGAAAGGGAAAGAAGCCCTAGGAGAAGGAATCTGGCAATAGAGGAGGATGCTTTGCGATCTTCTCACATGTGGGATCTCCTTAGAGAAAACCCACCTTTGTTTAGGGGAGCACAAAGTGGTGCCGTCGTGGAAAAATGGCTTATTAATTTGGAAAGGTTATTTTCCATGCATCCATACCATAGTAACACCAAGGCTCAATTTGCAGTTATTCGCCTAAGGGACTTTGCCTCTTCTTGGTGGGAAATAGAGAAAGAAAAATTGCACATTGACATAGCCACCTTGTCTTGGGAACTATTCCTAGAACTCTTCATATCTCGATTTCTATCTGACCATTGGAGACGTGAGCGGGCAGAAGAATTTCACAATTTAAAATAGTTAACCATGCTAGTTGATGATTATGAAAGATGCTTCTTTGAACTCAAAACTTATTCAGGTTATAAGGATGATGAAGCCATGCTTACTCAACACTTCCTTAGAGGACTCAATAGTCAATATTCCAGCTAAGTGTAGCTATTCGAGCCTCAGTCTGTTAGTGAAGCAGTCATTAAAGCTTGTATTGTTGACCATAATGTAGCCTTAGGTTTGGGAGGCTAGATGTATAATCCAGGGGGTAATGCCCCTCAATCTAGGTCAAGATACAAAGGAAATCAGTTTCAGGGAACATCCAACCCTAAGAACTATCCTTCCTCATCTAAGGGCAGTCAGAACCCTCAAAAAAAGAAATCCTCTTACAAGAACAAGAATAGTGGGTCTCAGTCAGGAAATGACCACAATTGGCAGCGTAACAAACGCTATCCCAATTCTCAACCAACATAGAATACACAACAGAATAGTAGCCAAGATAGTTTTCAACAGTCAAGTGCTCATAGGTCTAGGAAGAGTTTTGTTAGAAATACATGGTGTTATTCTTGTGTACAACATGGTCATATTGCAGTAAACTATCCTCAGAAATCAACATCGGCTTCTAGTTATAAGTAGGCCACCTCAGAAACAACCATAGGGGATGCTGGTAGATCTCATAGGGTGTTCACCATCATGGATCAGAAGCAAGCAGAACATCAGGGTTCAGTCATTGAAACTCTAGGTTTGTTAGGGGGTATTTCTACCACTATTCTATTTGATTCTGGAGCCACTGACTCTTTCATTTTGCCTTCTCTAGTTAAGCAATGCGGGTTGATGAAAGTAAGGCAGGTAGATAAGTGGAAGGTCAAGCTAGCCTCTGGGGAAAGGATAGCCTCTGACTCTTGTGTCCAAAATTGTGATTTAGCACTTGGACCTTTTTCTACCCTTGTAGACCCTCGAGTGATTCCATTAGGCTCTTATGGATTATTCTTGGGAATGGACTGGTTAGAGGCTCACGAAGCCATTATATATTGTAAAGAGAGCATCATCTAGTGTTCTGATGATGAAAGACAAAAGAGGAAGATTATTGGGGTTCAGCAACCCATCTCCCTCAGCATAATATCCACAATGCAACTCAAGCGGTGCATGATTAAAGGATGCCAGTTGTTCACAGTTTCAGTTAATGACTTGGAAGAAGGGGAAGGTGTAAACATAACTCTTGACCACCCCTTACTTCAAGAATTTGCAGACAATTTTCCCAAGGAAATTCCTGGAATGCCTCCTAAAAGGGACATTGATTTCTGAATAGAGCTTGTGCCAGGAGTAGAACCAATCTCTAAAGCTCCATACTACATGACCACACAGGAACTTGGGGAACTCTAGTTGTAGCTAGAAGAAATTTTGGGAAAGGGATTCATCAGACCTAGTGTATCCCCATGGGATGCTCCAGTAATCTTTGTCAAGAAGAAAGATGGGACTCTCTGATTGTGCATTGATTACCGACAGCTTAATAAAGTCACCATTAAAAATAGATATCATTTGCCTCGTATCGATGAACTATTCAATCAAATGAAAGGGGAAAAAGTATTTTCAAAAATTGATCTTAAATCAGGCTATCACCACTTGAGAATTCGCGAGGCTGATATTCACCGTACAACTTTTCATACCTAGTATGGCCACTATGAGTTCACAGTAGTACCATTTGGGCTAACTAATGCTCCCTCTATTTTTATGAGCTTGATGAACAGGGTGTTCAGAACCTATTTGGACAAATTTTTGATAGTATTCTTGGATGACATCTTGGTATTCTCCAAAAAAATAGAGGAACACGAAGATCACCTTCGCCAAGTGTTGCAATGTTTAAGGGAAAATCAACATTATGCTAATCCAGAAAAATGTGAGTTTTCCAGATAGAGGTTAAATATCTGGGTCATGTCATCTTAGGGAGTGGCATTATAGTTGACCCTGAAAAGATTCAGGCTATAGTAGCATGGCCAACTCTGAATAATCTCTCTAAGGTCCGCAGATTTATGAGGCTGGCAGGGTATTATTGACATTTTGTCAAGGGATTCTCTCAAATAGCTCACCCCATCACTTCCTTATAGAGAAAAGGAATGAAATTTATTTGGTCAGAGAAGTGTGAGGCTTCCTTCCAATGTTTGAAAGAGAAGTTGACCAGTGCACCCATCCTAACAGTTCTGGAACCCTCAGGGAATTTTATGGTTTGTACCCATGCTTCTCTAGAAGGGATTGGGGCAGTCCTTATGAAGGAAGGACAAGTTATCACTTATAACTCTCAGAAGCTAAAGGACCATGAGCTTAACTACCCCATCCATGATGTGCAATTGGCAGCAGTTATTCATGCCTTAGTGAAATGGAGGCACTTCTTGTTAGGGCAAAATTTTGAACTCCATACAGATCACCGCAGTCTCCAATATATTTTCACTCAACCTAACCTCAATGCTAGACAACGCAGATGGATGGAATTCTTGTGTGAATATGATTTTGAGGTTAAGTATATCCAAGGGAAGGCTAATTTTGTGGCCGATGCCCTAAGCCAGTGCAGGCATACCTTGACAGCAATCTCCCTCGGCATGGACTTGGGAAACCAAATCTAGCAAGCCCTCACTATAGACTCATGGTATAAGGAGGTTAAGGAAGAACTAGAATCAGGAAGACCCCTCGAGGAGCACTTCATAGGGTATTTATTAGACCCCAATGGGCTATTATGACATCAAGGTTGAATCTATGTGCCTTTATCAGTTGACCTTCACACAGTTATCTTAGTAGAAATCCATACGACACCCTATTCAGCACATCCAAGGGTTAAGAAAATGTTTTCTGACCTACGTCAGTTATACTATTTTTAGGGATGAAGAGGGACATAGCAGATTATGTAGTAAGATGTCTAGAGTGTCAAAGAGTGAAGGCTGAGCATCAACATTGACAGGCCTCCTGCAATCCCATATTGTTCCAGAATGGAAGTGGGATATTACCTCCATGGATTTCATTGTGGGACTTCTTGTTACCCCACGAAGACATGATGCCATCATGGTTACAGTTGAACGACTTACAAAGGTATCCTATTTCACTTCCATAAAGTCCTCTTACACAACAACTGCAGTAGCTAGAGTATTTTTGAAGGACATATTAAGACTTCATGGTATCCCTAGAAAGATTATTTCCGATCGAGATCCAGTTTTCACATCCACACTTTGGACTTCCCTACAATAGGCATTAGGGACTCAACTCAACTTTAGCTCATCCTATCACCCAGAGACGGATGGTCAAACCAAACAGGTTAATTAGGTTCTTGAAGATATTCTCAGGATGTATGTGATGGATAGGCAGACCCTTTGGGAAGATTACTTATACTTGGTGGAATTTGCTTATAATAATGGATACCATAGCTCCAACGGTATGTCTCCATTTTAGGCCTTGTATGGTCATCCCTGCAACACCCATTTAAGATGGGATTGATTAGAAGACAGGGTACTCCTTGGACCAGAGATGTTGTAGGATATGGAACAACAGGTGGAGCGGATCAGGGAACACATTATCACTGCACAGGACAGGAAAAATAAATATGTCGATGCTCACAGATCAGATGTACATTTCTCTCAAGGAGATAGAGTGTTCCTTAGGGTGAGACCGTGAAAGAGTCCTATCTGTTATGAAAAAGGCTCTAAGCTGGCACCCCGATTTGTTGGTCCCTTTGAGATCCTTGAAAGGATAGGACCAGTTGCTTATTGACTTGTCTTGCCACCAACCTCGCTCGTATTCATGATGTATTTCATGTTTCTGTACTTAGAAGATATATTCCTGATTTGACTCGTGTCGTGGACTGGACTACTTTACAGGTAGCAGATGGGCAGCTGGCTTTGGAGCCGGTATGTATTCTAAAGCAACGGACTCTAACCCTCAGGGGTCATACTATAGATCAGGCAAGGGTCCAATGGGATCCTAATGATGAGGCCTTAACAATTTGGGAGGATGCTGCTAAACTTAAAGTTCACTATCCTTATCTATTTGTAGGCTTCTAGGAGTAAGCCTAATTCTAGGGGGGGAGGATGTAATACCCTCTCAGATGACTATACTGTTATTTTTGAGTTGGACATTTTGACATAAACTATATGATTTCAGTTGGTTACATTTTGGTAGATCTAGATGATATTATGCTTAGTTAGATGTTTTGATATATATATGTGTTCATGATTAATGTCTTTATGAAGAAGAATTATTATATGCAATAAATAGAATTCTAACCTTTCCCACTTATAATGTGCTATTTTGACTAACGTGCTTTCAAGAATCTTTTATTATGTTTAACTTTTGGCATATGTGTCAAATGTGTTTTCATGACTCACGATGAAGTCGTAGTTACTCACTTAGCTGAGGTCCACACGATGTATTGATCCTGGTCATCTATTTGCAATGTCTTATATATGTTTCTATGCACATGTATATCTCCTTGGTGATGTAGGATTGCAGGTACCGAGCATCGTCTCCACCTGGCTCCACAGGTCTGAGCGTGCTCTCTAAATCCTTGATCATTGTTGTGATAGAGATAACACCCGATTCCACAAGACTAAGCCTTACCTTGACCCCTGTCCTCGGGTTGGGTCCTTTTGGGAATTGTCTTTTATTATGAATTGATGTCCGTTTCTTGATGCTTGGCATTTGGTCAATTGTGGATATTTGTTATTGAACTAGGTGAATATTATTTGTGGTTGAATTGTGGTTAATAATTATTGGAGGGTATGATGGAGTTATATATGCATGGTAATATACCTTTTCTAATGTATTTAAATAATGCGTGATTTTAATAATATGTGCTTGGTTATATATAAACATAGGCATATGGGTGCACACATATGCATATATCTATATATAAATATATGTATGTAAATTCTATAAATAGGCCTATATTAATGTTTTAATAATTGGATGTGTATATGTAATTATTCATTATATGCCTTTCTTGTTTTAAGAAAAGAAATTAATTGTCTTATGAAATTACATTATTCTATTAATGAGGAAAGTAATTAATCAAAGTAAAAATTGCAATAATTAATAAAGAGTTACCTTAAGCATGAAATAAAACATAAAAGTAACTAAGGAGGTAATTTAACTAAAGTGTTCTCGGGAAATTACCTATGCTTTAAAAGTATCTAAGGGACTATTATGTTCAAAACTAATAACCAGTAAATAGTTACAGATGGTTGCATCGGTTGAACTTCCCAAGCAACCAATCCTACAATGTATTTATATTAAGGGAATATAGTAAGTAGGAGTTAGGAAGAAGAACGGAGGAAAATTATACTCAGAGAACTTTATACTTATCTAAAAATGATTAGTAGGATAGAGGGAAACATTGGGAGAGCATCTGACTGGTTAAAAGGCTAGAGGAGCATAGGCTTGGGAGAATAGGATTGGATTGTGTCAAAGGTTTCTCCGCGGGACTCCAGGTAGGCTCTACCCAGAAAAGAGCATCATGTGTATTTAATTGCTATGATTGTTTACTATCTTCTGTGGTTATATGAACAATGGAATTCCTTTGTGTGTATTTAAATGATTATGCTATCTCATAGGAATGCAATAATGGAAGTATGCTTGATAATGAATTTAGTTTATGAGTTGATGTATATTGTCCTTCTTTGTGTATTTCCTTCTTAAAATGTATTTTCTTTCTGAATTGAACCCCATTCTATAGATGATATGTAGACCAACTTCTTTATTAGAAATTTGCCTTTGGTTTTCACCATTCTACACCTTGCACGTTCGGGCAGGAATTAAGCAGATTCTACATAAGGGTAGATGGGTTTGAGGGATTATTTAGAAGGGGAACTGAGGAATACCAACTGGGTATCTCTCAAATTTTACCTTCTGGGCCTCCATCTCATCTAGTTTTACACGGACGGTCGAATCTGAAGGTTGTTGTCTGGAGGATGCACAGGTCCTGACCACCTGCGTAGAGTTGGGTACCACCTACATAGGATGTGTGACCACCTACGTAGGAAGCACCACCTGTGTAGGTTGTACCACCTGCATAGATTAGGTCACCACCTGCGCAGCTTAGAGCACCACCTGCATAATGTAGGGTTCCATCTGTGCAGGACTCTTCCAATTGATGTTTTAGGGTTTCCAAAAGGTTTTAGGGTTTGTATTTGACCTAGGGTTGGATCTAGAGGTTGTCCTTACTTGCAGAATACCCTATTTATACATGTTGTTATGTTTATGATCATTTATAAGCTTGTTTTAAGATTTGGAGCCATAATTAGGGTTAGGGTTGTTTCATGTACCCTAGGAACCATGTGTGAATTTATTTATGTTCCATGTGGATGTTAGGAACTCTTGTATACTATTGTTTCTTATCCTTATGTGCTTTGATGAATTTGATAGAGGCAGGAAACCTAGGAACATTAGGTGAGTGGCTCACAGTGGAGGCCAGGGCCCTAAGTGGCTAGTACCAGGGTAACCCACTATGGAGTTGATTAATCCAGTGATAACAATAATAATATATGGGAAGGGAATTACACATTAATAAGATAAGCCTCACCCATGTTGGTAGTGCTAGTAAAGGCTATGGATGGGAGTGGGAGAAGGTGCTATTGTGATAGCACAATCGGACAGTCTCGTCCCTATGAGAGATGTTCGATTTCACATGTGCCTACTTGGGGCTCGGGGCCCAAAGAGACTGACCAAGGTAACCCAAGGGGTGAGGGCTATGCGATGATGCTCACCTAGCATGTCTTAGAGTTTCTACTGATGTGTTTCATGTTTTTGTATTCTTCTCATGTTTTCAATCATGTTTTGGGGAAATGCACTACCGTCTCCTTAGGAATGGCCTAGTTATCACCTTCTTATGTGGATCATGGTGTTTATCTCCTAGCACGGGGGAGTGGATGATTTTTGGGTATCCACGTGGTTGGGTGGTAAATATTTTATTGAGGTAATGCTCGTAGAGTTGTGGATGGATCCTGCTTGTGCTTTGTCCAGATTTGTGGAAGATGAAAACTTTCTTATTGTTCCTTGTTGTTTTGATTACGGTAAAAAAAGGTTTTGAAGGGACCCCGAAACCCTTTAACAAAAGAGAAAAGAGATAGGCATTAAAACCCAGAGAACAACAAGCTGCCCCAAGGAAGGAAGCAGGCTACAAAGGGACAAATCCCAGATTTAACATTAAGCACCTACAAAGCAAAAAATAAAAAAAGACGCTAGAAGAAAAATAGAGAAAAAAGCCACCAGCACCGAGATCAAGACAAAGTCTGCAAGAAGCTCTTAGATTCCTCTAGCTGAGCCTGCATAGTCTTCACATTGTCTTTCAGCTTCTTAATATCTGGATCCTCAACCTTCTGCTTCTTTGACCTAGTGCGAGTGCCAGGTACCATCTGCTGGGTAGGATCAGTAAGGTCAATGGTATCTTTGTTTCCTTCCAACCAATTACTCAGAGACATCAAATTCTCCATAGTAGACCTCATACCTGTGTTCACCAGACTAAGCAGATGTTTTAGCATTTCCTCATTCTCGCTTATTTTCTTCTGGATAGGTATCATGGCTATCTCGACAACTTTTTTAATTTTTTCTTCAATGTCAGAACCGTGGTCATGCACAGGGACATTGGCATTATGAGGAAACTCCTTTCTGAGTATAGTCATAGTATCCTCAATCATAGAGCTCTTATTTTCCAGTTTGATACATCTATTCTTAAGTTCTACCAAATCACTCTGCACCCATTTGTCCAGA
>MU228128.1:380574-410189 GCA_018584345.1 Thuja plicata | reverse complement strand
AAATGTGAAAGTAAAGTAGGGAAATGGAATTTCAATTTGGATAATTAATGTAAATATGTTAGCAAATGAATTCAATAAGGGAACTTTAAGGAATGTAATTGTGTAGTAGTAATGATGTAATGTTAGAGGAAAATTTGTTAGTTGCAATTTTTGGTCATAAGACCTGATTCCTTATGGGTTCCCTGGCAGGGACATTACATGATCCCAATAAGGAATGTCAAACAGAGGGATGGCTCTGACAGATGATTCTCCCAAGATGCCACTCCTGCATTAACTTCCTAATGTGCATCAAATACAGTGAGCCACAATCGACATTTATGAGGCATGTAGCCTTGGATATCAGGACAATCAAATTTCTTCTATAAATACCCCGACACTCTTCTATATGTTGATTCTTCTAGTTTTCTCTTCTTGTCTTCTTCCTTTGTCTTGTTAGACCTCTACACTTTTTGAGGTAATTGTAAGTGGTGCAGGTAGTATCGGCCACAAGATAATGTATTCTATGTGTTGAGTGTATAGTTAGATTAGGTTAGTTTTAGGTCAAATTTTGTGTATAAATAAGAAGTCCGACCTCATAACAAGGGTTGGCAAAATTGATGACTTTGCAGTCCAGCAAGTAATACAAGATAGCTTTTCATTTTCAATAGTTTTAAGGGCTCAATGCTTAGTTGTTCTTAGTAGTTTAGAATGCTCCCTTGGAGCCAGGGATGTATTTACTAGTGATGCTAGAACCGTTTGAGTTAATGAAGAAGGAAGAACACCTTATGGCTACTTGTTATGTGTTGTTCTGATCTCTGGAGTTAGCGAATGTCTTTTGTGCAGTATGTTTTCTCATGTCCTTTTCTCTTATGTTCTATTTTAGATTAATGATCTTATCTCCCCTTGCTACTAAATTCATGTGAATCGCCGGTTCTTTGTGTATTTGGTATTTAGAGCAGTTTTCTTACATTGGAGCTTAGTTTGATGTTTGAATTTTTATTGCATAATTATAGGTATAAATGCATTCCTAACCCTGATCAATCTTTTGAATTTTATTTGATAACCCCAAGTGCTTGTAGGAAACCCCACCCCTCTTGAAATCCCTGAAGAAGATGAGTAAACACCAGCTATCCCCTCACACAACAATCACCTGCCCAACTTAGCTCCCCCACATCATCGAGACCTGACTACCAGGTGCTTGAAAGCTAGGAGAATTTATTCTCCAAAAAACCTCTTCAGGCAGAGTTGGTTGGTACCCCAATACCCAGTGACAACTTTACCTCTATTGGCAGAGCCGGTCACAAAGTCACATCAACATATCTGCTAGTTGAAACATGAATCTTATGATTGACAGGAGTCTTCCTTGGAGATTCCTCATTTGACTTATATTACTAGGAGGTGGCATATTTATGATTTCTTTCACTTTTTATAGGTCTACCTCAATGCCTTTAGCTGATATAATGACTTCTAGGAGCTTTCCTGATTGAATTCCAAATGCACATTTCTTTGGATTGAGCATTAGTTTAAATTGTTCCATTCTATCTAGTATCTTTCTCAAGTCTTCAATGTGAGTTGTTCATATTTTTGACTTGGCTAAGGTATCATCCACATAGTCCTCCATGTTTTTATGTATCATATCATGGAAGATTATCTTCATAGCTCATTGATATGTAGCTTTGGTGTTCTTTATCCCAAATTGCATGACATTCCAGTAAAATGTCCCCCATGCACATGTGAATGTTATCTTTTCTTGGTCTTCATGGGCGATCTTTATTTGGTTGTATCCCAAAAATCCATCAATGAGTGAATAGATTTCATAGCCTGTCGTGAGATCTATGATCATATCAATATTTGGTAGTGGGAAATCATATTTAGGACAAGCTTTGTTTAAATCTCTGAAGTCGGTGCAAATTCTTATAGAATTGTTTGCTTTAGATACTGGGACTACACTAGAAATCCATCCCGCATAAGCAATGACCTTGATGAATCCAGCTTTTAATAGTTTTTCTAGCTCCACTTTCACCAATAATGCTACATGTGGGTGCATCTTTCTTAATTTATGTTTGACAAGTTTTATCCCAGAAGAAATAGATAAGTGATGCATTATTAATTTAGGATCTAATCCAGGCATATCCCTATAATACCATGCAAATTTGATATTTTTCTCTTTAAGGGACTTAGTAAGTTGTGCCTTTTCTTCCCCTGATAGAGATTGTGCTAGATGGACAAATTGAGGAACCTTCATCATTCCTAGATTAACTGGTTGTGTTGGTTCTATGAGGACTGAAGATCATTCATGAAAGTGCTCAGGGAGGATATCAATAATCTCATCCTTTGACGCCTCTAAGAGGTTTTCACCATCAGATATGTCTTCTATTTTACTTTTTAAGAATTTGATGCTGCCACAACGTGGTTTTCACCATCAGTTCTTTTCTTCTTTTTATTTTTAAATTTGTGACTAAGAAACTTGATATCCTTCTTTGTCATGTTCATGCTCCTTAAATTGGTGGAAGGGGGATAGGATTCACAAGCATTCAAATAGTAGTCTAAAGTGTATTCATTAGTAAATCTCATTATAGGATTATGGTCCAAGTCTATCCAATCAATCAATTTAGTATTTACCAAGGATAGTGATTCAGAGGATTCTAAGGATAGCATCGCATTAGTGTCAAAACTATTAAATGATAAGAAAAGTTCCATTAAGTTATCTTTTATAGTGTTTAGATCATTAAGAGTTGGATCGTCATTATTAGATTCTTTGTTAGTGTTATGCAAACCTAACTCTAGCAACCTATCATTTGAGCTTTCTCCTTCGTATCTTTCTCCTATTCTATCAAATCCATCTAATATCCTTTGGTACTCCTCTGGTCCTATTAAGACATCTGTGTCTGCATCAATTATATTAGGCATCACCACCTCATATGATTCTATGACAACATTTGTACTAGGGGTAGTATTAGAACTCTGTCCTCTTTTTAGTAAAGGTTCAAATTTATGGATTACATCTACCTCAATATCCATGATATCATCAGACATTTGATCCCATTCATAATCATGTGAGTATGAGATATTGTCATCACATTGATTTATAAATTCAGCAATAGTGATTTGGTGTACCCTATTGGCCATTTGTGAATCAAAGTGTGGTAGATCCAGGACATGTGAAATTGTCACCAGTTTCCCCCAGATAGGATATATATCTTGTTGTTTTCTTATAGTGGATAACTCTTGAAAAGTGTTTGAGTTACTTTCTTCTTCTTTTCCTGCTTATGTCTTCTTCTTGTTCTTGAGGGGTTTCTTCATGGTATTCCTCTTCTTTCTGAACTCCCAGAGAATCTTCTTCTTCTTCCTCCTCTACTTCTTGGACATTGGTTTGTGACAACAAAGGAACATGATGTTCTAACTCTTCTCCAAAAGTAGGTACATAATGTTGTCCTTGGTATTTTGGGTTCTCAGTAGCGATATGTAGTAATATTCATATGTCTAGGGTACAATTTCATCTTCGTCACTTCCTTTATCAAAGATTGGAGCATCTCTTGAGGTAGGATGTTATGATTTGTTATTGAAACCTAATTTTATCTTGTATTTAGTGTCCTTGAAATCCACATGAATTGGTTCAATGAGTCCTTTGCCTTTATCTCCTAAAGGTCCTTTCCCTTTGTATCCCATTTGTTTAAGAATATCATAACCTTTTCCATATTTTTTAGGACATATATCAACATGTTTTACTTCATTTTCTCCTTTTTATCCTCTATAGAGCCATGCCAAGACTGCTTTATCTTCTTTTTCTTCCTCTTGATAAGTTGAGGCTCTAACCATGCCAGTGGGTTCATGAATGACTTTTCCTATTGAAGTAGAAGGTGAAAATGATGGGGAGGGTTTCCCATATGATCTTGGAGATATGAGAATGTTAGCCAATGATGGTGTTGTATCCAATTTATATGCCCCATGCTAGTTTCTTCAAGTTTTAATGCTTTTCCAAAACTTCTCAACACCATGTCTTTAGAGGTTTCAACTGGGAATTCTTTTGGAGCTTTCTTGTTGTGAGGAACCATACTGGCTGCCTTGATGTTGTTGCAAGTGTATCTTGAATCTTTAGGGATTGTTACTTCTACTCCATTGTGTGGCAATTTGATACATTGGTGGTAAGTAGATGGAACTGCTTGCATTTCATGTATCCAAGGTCTTCCCAATAATATGTTATAGGCCAATGGTAGATCAAGAACTTGACAGATCACATTTTGTTCTATTGGTCATATTATTATTGGTAAAACAACTATTCCTTTAGATGACCTTTCTTCCTCATCATAGGCCTTGATGGTTATAATCTGGGAATTGGATCTCTTCTTCTAGGAACTAATAGTGGAAGACTTTTTTTTGTTGTTGTGAGGAAGCCAGTGTATCCATTGCATCGTCAACTATGTTTTCTATCCTTGGAATCTGTTTGAATTTGATGAAGGTGAAGTACTTCTTGAAATCATCAACCATTTTTTTGTAAGGTATTATTCTATCATCTTTTGTTTGGTAGACATCATTGGTTTGGTTGATCAGTAGCTGGGATTTACCATGAATATGCAACTTAGAAATGTTCCATTCAATAGCCAATTTAATTCCATTCACCAAGGCTTCATAATTGGCTATGTTGTTTGTACAAGGAAACATGATCTTGTATGCCTTGGGAATAGAGTATCTCTAAGGAGTGATGAATGACACACATGCACCTGAACCTTTTTGCGTGAAACATCCATCAAAGAACATCTTCTAGGATCTATGAGTGATGTGAAAAATGGATCCGTATGGAAATTCATCATTGATGGTTTGATTATCTTGTAGTGGAGCTTTAGCTAGTTGCTCTATGATGGCTTTCCCTTTTATAACCTTATGTTTGACATATTCAATGTCAAACTCACTAAGGAGCACGATCCATTTAGTAACCTGCCAATTAAGGTAGCTTTTCTCAAGAGGTACTTTAGTGGATCAATCTTTGCAACTGTCTTACATAGTGTATCAACATATAATGCCTTAGTTTTTGAGATGCAAACACAACTACCATGCAAGCCTTCTAAATCACTGAATATTTCATTTCTTATGAGATCAAGGTTATACTGATGTAGTAAATAGCTCATTCTTTCTTGTTCTCATCCTCTTGTGCAAGGAGTGACCCCAGTGATGTCACAGTAGTGGAGATGTAAAAAATTAGTGGCATTCCCTATGTAGGAGGCATCAACACTGGTGGATTTTCCAAATATTATTTGATTTGGATAAAGTTAATGTCACATTCCTCATCCCATTGATAGGTCACTCCCTCACAATTTTTTTTGTAAATGGTTGTTCCTTATCTTCCAGTTACGAGATGAACCTTTTGATCGATTGAACCCTCCCTTAGAGTGTTTTCATTTGGATGATGTTCTTTTATGGTTTCATTTCCATTATTGCTTTCACCTTTTTTGGATCCACCTCGATGCCTTTTTCTAAGACAATGTATCCCAATAGTTTAATGGATGTTACACCAAATACACATTCCTTTTGGTTCAACCTTAGTCTGAACTGCTCCATTTTGTCTAGAATATTTCCCAGATCTTGTAGATGTGTGGATATTTTCATGGTCTTCACAATAGTATAATTCACATAGTCTTCCATGTTTTTGTGCATCATATCATAGAATATTGTCATTATATCCCTTTGCTAGGTAGCACCTAAATTTTTGAAACCAAATGGCATGAAGTTCCAATAGAAGGTTGCCCATGCACATATGAATGTTGTTTTCTCTTGATCCTTAAGGGAAATTTCAATTTGATTGTATCTTGAGAAGCCATCCATTAGGGAGTACATCTTGTATATATTCATCTTTCATATCAATGATCATGTCGATATTGGGCAGAGGAAAGTCATCTTTTGGACAAGCTTTTTTGAGATATCTGCAGTCAGTGCACACCCAGATGGAATTATTTGATTTTGATATAGGCACAATGTTCAAGATCCATTATGTGTAATCAATGGCTCTAATGAACCTATCTTTGAGAAATTTTTCCAAATCTGCTTTCACTAGTACAGCAACATGAGGATGCATCTTTTTTATTTTTTGCTTCACTAGTTTGACTCCAAGTGCAATTGAGAGATGGTGTATTATGAGATTTGGATCCAATCCTTCCATATCTGAGTAATTCCATGTGAAGTTGATTTTATTTTCTTGAAATAATTTAGTAAATTCTTTCAACTCCTCTGCTGATAGTGATTGTCCCAGATGGATTATATGTGGATGCTCCTTAGTTCCAATATTCATATGTTGTGTTGGTTCTATCAATATTGATGATCACTCCTAGACGTGACTATGCAAGATATCAAGTACCCCATCCTTTGGTGCCTCAGAGAGATTTTCACCATTGGATGTGTCTTTATTTTTACTTTTTATATTATGAAACCACCACAATGTGGTTTTCTCTTTCAGAAAATTTGTTTCTTTTTATTTTGATTTTTTGACTGAGGTACTTGATATCTACTTTAGTCATGTTCACGCTTGGTTCACAGGTGGAAGAGGTGACTGGTTCAACAACATTGAGGTAACAAGATAATGCATACTCATTAGGAAATGTAGGCATGTTCATAGGTTGTTCTTGTAAAGCCCAATTAATGAGTTCAAGATGCATGAGTGGCAAGGATTCGAAAGGTTCAAAGGTGTTCATGGTATGTTTGTCACAGACTTGGACCGTTAAGTAGAGTCCTAGATTAGTACCTTGTATAGACATGTTCAAATTGGTAAGATCCCTAACAACATCATCAAAGCCCATTTCAAGTATTTGAGAATATAACTTGTCAAACCTAATCCTTGATCCTTCATCTACCTCGAGTTCATTTACATATTGTTGCACTATATTGACCTCCTTACCTAGGGTTTCTTTAGATAGACTATAAAATTCATACTCATGAGAGTCTGTTTCATATTGGTCTACCATGTATAAGATATGAGTGAAGTCTACCCTTTTAACCCAATTAGGATGAGTCCTTCCTAGGAATTCTTCTATGGTTATGTCCTCATCAGGACTTTGCTGGGAGGTTGAAGCTTCTTCTTGATCAGGAAATACTAGTTATTCCTCTGGGATTTCTTATTCAGTAGCGTTGACCTAGGATTTTTTCCTTCATCCACATTAAGAAGGGATAGGACACATAGAGGAACATAATAATGATACTCATCTTCCTCGTCAGAGTTTTCCCATTTACAAGGAGATGTGGCATTCTTTCTCCTTTCTTCGGTTGATAAGAAGCCTAAGCTACTCGTGTCTTTAGAACTTTTGTACTTTAGTTCTATGGGTTCTATGAGACCATTTTGATTACATCCTATAGGGCCTTTTCCTAAATAACCCATATGTCAAACTAACTCATATCCCTTTCCATATTTCTCAAGAGAGATCTCACAATGTTTTACATCATTGCCTGCAGGTTCTCTATACAGCCATTCCAAGATAGATTTATCTTCATTTTCATCTTCGATCGGTATAGTTTCTTGAATAAAGATACCATCATAGATTACTTTGGCTTATATAGTTGATGGTTTCAACTCTTTTGAAGGTCTCCCATTAGATTTGGGTGATGTGGAAAGAGATGTCATTGATAGAATAGGTTCTATCATGTATCCACCCATCCCAGTGTCTTTGATTTTGAGTTTCTTTTCCATTTCTTTCATCATATCCCTAGTTGACTCAGAAGTAGAAGATTATCTATTATCTAGGATGAGAATATAAGCTAATTGTCTCACTACATTCCAAGCGTAGCTAGTATCTACAGGAATGGTAACTTCAACCCATTGAAAGGGAATTTTATGCACTGGTGGTAAGTAAATGAGACAACTTGCATCTCGTAGATACATGGTCTTCCCAATAAAATATTGTAGGCCAGTGGAAGATCCATCACCTAAAATATGACCACTTTTTCTATGGGACCTACTTAGATGGGTAGAGTTATGAGACCTTTGGAATATCTCTCTTGTTCATCATATGCCTTTATTGTTATTTTCTTCTTGGGAGCAATGACATGCTCTGAAAAACCTAATTGTCTATCAACTTATAAGTACATATATTCAACCCTACACCTCCATCTATCAAGGCTCATTTGACATGACACTTGTGGATCATGACTTCAATGTGTAGGGGTAGATTGTGAGGGTGATAAAAATAATTATCATCTTCTTATGAAAATGATAGGTAGTTGGGTAAGGTAAAGTGACCCACCATGGATCAAAACTGGTCTAATTCCAAGTCTTAGGGAGATTGGTAGTTCAAAGGGGTTTATCCAGAATCTCTCTGTGAGCAGGAGATATTTTGAGAAATTAAATGATTGAGATTTGAGCATTCATTCTTTTCAATTATTCGATAATGTTGTAGTCAACAGCATGAGATGAAACCAATTGTTTGGAATTTTACACCTTAGATGTAGTCATAGTTGGTTTTTTGTTAGTCAATGTAGAAGGTTTGGATGCCACTAGTTGGTTACTAGATGCAGAGGGGTTGGAAGGTCCAACTGTTCTTAGGATGACCTTTGCTTGAGTGTGGGTCACTGCATTAGCCGCTCTAGATTCTTTTTCATTTTTCTTGACAATAATGACATTGCAATACTCAGAAGGGACTGGCTCAAGCATGTGTATGATTCTATCATCATTGGCACCATATGTGTGGTCAATTGTGGAACCTTGTTTGGAGCTTTCCCCTTTCTCATACTCAGTCAAGGGATTTTAAAATGCCTTATGATCAACATTCATGGAATGCTTTCCAACCGTAATTGTTTCATTGTCAAGGAGATCTTGGATATCATGCTTGAGTCTCATACAATTCTCTATCTTGTGTCCCTTATTCTTATGGAATTCATATTATTCATTATCTCTCCACCATTTTGGTTTCACCTTAGGTTCATATGGTCTATATTTGTCTAGAAACGTGATGAGTTTATTTGCCAGAAGAGTCTTGAGTGTTGATTCATATGATTCAACTAAGGGAGAAAAGTTGCAATTGCATTCGACCCAAGGTTTCTCTTTCAAGAGATTACTAGTTCCTTTTGAAGGATCTTTTGTGGCATTCTCAACAGCTTTTAGGGCCTTTTGCCACTTGTAAGATTAAAAAATGTTGGCTTTGATTTAGGAGAAACATGGTCAACTACGTCTTCTATTTTCAGTGTTCTCTTCACTATTTTCTCAAAGGTAGGTAGATCTTACATCTGAATGAGGAGGTTGTACTCATGTATCAATGCATTAGTAAATATATCCATCTTCTCGAATTCAGGTATGAGACATGGATATTGATAAAATAATTTCTTCCATCGCTGAATAAAATTTAGAAAATGCTCTCCCATTTGTTGTTTGGTATTTCAAAAATTGATCATTGTCACATGATGTATGTTGTACGAATATTGTTGTAAAAATAGATTTATCAGTTCGTTGAAAGTTTTGATTCCAGTGGGTAACTTCAAAAACCAATCCATGTCCTGACCACCTAGACTCCAAGGAAAGAGACACATGAGGTACATCTATTCATGAATATATTCAGTGCATAGAGCACAAAATTACTAGACGTGATCATGCAGATTGGATTGACCATCATATTTGTCAAATTTTGGAATTTCCATTCCATGTGGGAACAAAGGTAAGTACAAGTCTTTCTCAAAAGGAAATGGACAAATGGTTTCCATAGAATACTTTGTGGTTTTTTTCTCTTTCTCCTTCTTCATCTCTTGCATCTCATTTTGAAAGGCTTGTATTTCTTTTGTCACCAGTGTTAAAGGAGTTTCTTCCTCTTTTGCAATGAACTCTTCAACCCTCTACTGAGGAGGAAGTTGTGCTCCTTATTGTGCTAGTTTGAGAAAGTATGTTTCTTTCTCTTGAACCATGATAGTTTTCATCATCTTGATAAATTCTCTGTCGTTTTGATACCTAATAATACTATCTTCATCAGGCTTTGATTCACTTAAGGAGTGTTGACTGTTAATAACCTGGATACTAGCACTGTGATTTCTACATCTAGAACTCTTTCACCCTTGTCTTTCTCCTGACATTCTTGAATCAGGTGACCTATTTTGAGGGGAGATTGAATTGTTTGCAGTTTTTAGTTTTTCTATGAAAAGATAATTTTCTTCAAATAAAAATTGTTATTTCTCTTCCTCTTGAAATTTTCTAAGAGAACCTCCAGTTTGTATAGGCATGAATCAACTAATTTTCCCAACAGGTGTTGAAGTAACACTGACATGTTGACTAAGTCCAAGACCAATGATGGTGATGATGAAAAATGGTAACATCCAACTAAGAAGGAGATGCAAAAGACTTTGATTTTGAGTCAAGGTTAACAAACTCACACTCACGACTTAGAATAAGGACAACATAGACAAAGAAAATTGAGCTAATGGCGATAGACTGATCAATGGACTACACCAACAAACTAGGGCTCACGCCAACAGAAGTTGGACTACCAACATATTATGACTAAAAATGATAACCAGGACAATCTCAATATTATGAATCAAAATGTGTAGAAGACAACATAGAGTTGAACCAAAGATCTATGATCGGTAAAAATATGTCAAAAAAGGGTATTTGGAGATTTTTTTCAAAACGTAGTATGAGTGAGTGTAGAATCGTATTAGTATTATATGCAGATGATATGAGGAACTATATTTCTAATACTAGAGTGCATACAACAGGTCAAAATAGGTAGAAAAAGCCAATTACCATATGAGTACTCTCACCGGGTCATATGAGTACTATAATTGGGTGATACGAGTAAATAAGTGTAGGATCCTGACTCGTACGAGTTGGGATATAGGGTCGTATGAAAAAATTGTTTTTCACTCTCTGTTTGCACTTTTTAATTTTTAATTTTGATGTTTTAGGTTTTCAAGAACATTTAACACATTGTGGAACACAGTAACCCAAGCATAGCAAGAAAATGCTAGATCTAAGGAGATTGTCTAAGTGGAAAAATCCTTTCTCACAAACTTAGGCACACACCCAAGGGATAATTATAATATAGTCAAAACCAGCCACACAATGGGTCTTGTGATGTCATATTATCCGAATCCAAATGCTAATGGGGTCACAATATGGTTAGTGTATTGGGGCACGATATGGTGAGTGGCTTGGCTTTAGCCTATACTCACTTGGGTCATTCTCTTAGGGTGGTTACTTTTTCTAACTATGATAGGCCCTCTACAAGGTAATCATACCAAAAACAAATAAAAACCATGCCTCTAGATTTTTTATCATCCCTGAAAGGGAAAGAGCATAATCTCCTAACATCATTACCATTTCAAACACACCAAAAATATTATTATTTTATTAATTTCTTGCATGCGAGGTTCCTATTTTAATAAAAAACACACAAAGTTAAGTTGATTCTTGATTAGGCAACTTGCAAGACATTGTCAGTAGTTTGATGTTTGATTCTTCGTCAATCCTCCTACAAAAGTGTTTCAAAAGAGAATTCTTTATCAATCAACCTATAGAAAATATGTTAAGCTATGGAGGTCATAAAATAGAAAACAAGTATTTAAATATAAGAAAATCTTAAATGAAAAGCTTGTTGTTAGAAACCAGAACAACAGATACTCGTATGAGTATCCTCGTGTCTTAATACAAGAATATACTACAAACCATACAAGTTTTAGTTCCTACTCATATCACACCGTGAGAAAGATCGTACGAGCCTAGATAGTGGAATGTACGAAATAGAAAATTGAGACTCACAAATTTTTAAAATTACGAGGTCAAAAATGAGATTTTCTGACCCACGGTGGGTGCCATAAATGTGTCTGTGAAATGTGTACCTCTAATCTATCAGTGCACACTTCAATAGGTCATTGCATAGTTAATCTAAGGAAGAATTAAACTATGAAAAAAAGATATTAATCTAAAGTGACATATTTCATTCTAGTAGGCAGGAGTATGAGTTTGCTAGATTAGATCATAGCAAACCCAGTGACTTGACATTGTCTAAATGAAGGATTAAAAATGACTATTAATGTATGATGCAAGTACAAGAAGATTCATCCAATGATTAGCTTAGTTCATTTTAAAAACCCAAATGAGATATTCCTATGTTATTAATTGAAATACTTGAAACATGTAAATATGCAAAATACTAAATGCTCAATGAAAGTGAGACAAAAATAGCATAATAACTATACTTTAAATTATTGGGATCCTTTGTGATGAAAATGAAGCTTTATTTTATAGTAAATCTCTCTCGAAGCGACGATCGAGATTGAACGTTGAGGAACGAACAATATGTTAGTAATAAATAAGAGGCGGGGGTGAATCAGTGGCCTCAAAATATTCCAATAATCAACCCTTAAAACTTAGTACCACAAAATTATACCTCTAGTTATGTTTATTCCTATAAGCTGAATGCCTCCAAATACTAATATCAAATTACTACTTGTCGGAATGGTTTGTAAAACCTTCTATTGTATGTTTACCGATAAGTAGTCTGTTCATTTACCAAAATACAATAAATAACTAGTGTATACCTATCAATCCAGATTTACTTATGTGAAATGAAAAACAATAAAGTAATGACTCATAAATACATTAACACATGGATTTTTAATGTGGAAACCCTATTAAGGGAAAAACCAATAGGACTGGTAACCCAAATTTTCACTCTTATGAAGTGAGCTCAGTGAAGAGCCAACCCTGTTAAAGGTTACAAACACACTATTAGGTGTGACCTTGTTAGAGGATTTAAATGAATAGTTTGTCACTTAGTATCTGGCATCTAATGCTACCATCCTTGATCAAACACTCACTTGGCCTGTCAATAGGTATCGGGCATATCCAATGCTACTTTGTATGATCAAACTTTTTGATACTCCTTGGGATGTATCTCAATTACAAAAGACTTTTAACTTCTACTCGGTTAAGAGACTTGATGCTTCAATGGTTAAATTGAAACAGTAAATAGATTTTTTCACATATACAACTAGAATTGTAGATTTTCAAATCTATTGTAAGTGCATTACCTTTCTGATCAATATTTTTAATTCAATACCTTTGCTCCACACTTTTCTGCTTTGTGATGTTGTATCACTATTCGTTGGTGTCTGCAGAATTTAGCTCTTTCCTTAGCTTAATTGATCAGTTCTGAATGAAGACTTTCTTCTCCTTTAGAATCTCTTCAGCATCTATTCTCTTGTCACTCCCCTAATTCACATTAAATTAGCTTGTCTCTTATATAGACATGATTTCACCATTTCTTGTCTTTCTTGATCTTGGCGTGATCCACAATTCTCTCCAATTAGATTTAAAGAAAAACTCCTATTTTATCTCATAGAGATATTCTTGCCAATTGGACACAACAACTTTAAATCCTTTACTTATCTCTGGCTTTATCTTTTCGATTAAAAAAATGATAAGTACTAGTTAAGTCTATTTTTAGCTCTTGACAGCTAAGCCTTTTTTCATTTCTGAACTCATTGTTCTATCGGTTAATACTTCAGTTAGTCATCGATGACAACTAACTATTCCGTCGGTGAGACTTCAGTTGTCTTCAGGATCTCCATCCATTGGGAAACACTGTAATTTTGTCCGTTGGGTTACACTGTGCTTTGCTCGTTGGTAATGTTGTGCTTTTGCTCATTGGGTAACACTATGAATTTTCTCTTGTTGGTTTACTCTGTCCTTCGGTGTGCACTCCGTCAGTGTATACAGTCACTTTGTGAATACTTAACTTTTATGCATTATTGATAGTATCCTTTGATTCATTGGTTCTTTGAAGTCTTTTAGCAGTATGTACATGACCATATAGATTATATAAGGTTGACATAAATGAAAATACAATACATTAACTGATTTAATGTCTTGCATTAACTTTCTGTGTCTTGGTGATCATCAACTTAACATCTTCAAACATTCAATCAATTATAGTTCATCAATCTCTCCCTTTGGCATTGATGGAAACACACTACATTATCACACTATATTATCACTAATACAATATGAAATATAACAATTGAATTTCATCAAATTACCAATCTTATGTACTATAACCGATACAAATATCTGGTCCTCGGTAATCTCATATAGCTTAGATTTTATTCTTGCAGTTCTCTTTTTGTTTTCAATCCCTTCACTAGATTGATGTGATGTGTTCTCTTCTTGTGTCAAACTCTCTCCCTTTGACTGTTCTTTTCTTTTGATGTCTCTTTTCTCTCTTGTCAACAATCTCTCCCTTTGTATGTACTCTCCCTTTCTGGTTACATCTCTCCCTTTGTATAATGTGATAATGGATATAATCTCTCCCTTTGACAACAATTCCAAACAAATATTTGACAGTAATGCCAAACAATCCTTTCTATCCATTCAATATACTCCTTGAATTTCCCAATTCATCGACAATATAACAACTCTGATTCTTGGAGTAGATAAATACCTTGACATGTATAGATGTCTTTTCGAATTCCATCTCTTTTCTTGCATCAAAATGAATGATATTCTGATAAAATGTAGGCTGATGCAGCCTTCTAGTCATCTTAGTGACCAGTGGACAAGGGTCTGACCCCTAGTCTCTTTCTCAAGTACTCAAATGTATCCTTGGGTAGTGGCTTGGTGAAGATATCAACTAATTGTTCTTTTGATTGCACATACTCAACTATCACCTCCTTTTCTTAAACCTGTTCTCTCAAATAATGATACTTGATAGCAATATGCTTTGTCTTAGCGTGCATGACTGGATTCTTAGAAAATTTAATTGCACTGGTATTATCACAATAGATACTTACTGGTTCAAGAATTTTCATATGCATACCTTCTAGTAACTGTTTGATCCATGCAATATTTGATCAGTTTGCAGCAGAAACAACATACTCTGCTTCTACAGTAGACTGAGAGATGCATCCTTGCTTCTTGCTGATCCATGTGACAAGTTTGTCACTGATAAAGAATGCTCCTCCAGTTGTGCTCTTTTGGTCATCAATGTTTCCAGCCCAATCAGCGTCAGTAAAGACCTTAAGTTCAAATTTTCCTTCTCTTCTATACCATAAGCCATAGTCCTCAATATTATTCAGATATATTAGGATTCTTTTCATAGTAGTCATATGTGATTCCCTGGGATTAGCAGAAAATATTTCAACTATTCCTACTGCGTGTGCAATATCTGGTCTAGTATGTACAACATACATGAGTTTTCCAATCATAGATCTATACAAAGTCTGATTTACCTAAGGTGACTTGTCCTCCTTTATTAGTTTACATCTAGTTTCCATCGGTGTTCCAACTAGCTTGATATCTTCCATCTTGAATATTTTCAGCACTTCTTTGATGTATTTGGATTGTGTAATGAAAATGCCTTCATCTTGTTGCATGATCTGTAGACCAAGAAAGAACTTGATCTCTCCAAACATAGACATCTCAAACTCTTTTCTCATTTTATTTGAAAATGATTTGCATAGCATATCATTCCCTCCAAATATGATGTCATCAACAAATAATTCAGCAATCAAAATGTTAGCATCAGTATCTTCCTTTAAATAAAGATTACTATTTTCACTAGTTCTTACAAATCCAATACTTATGAGATAGGAATGAATTCTTTCATACCAGGCTCTTGGTGCTTGTTTCAATCCATACAGGGCTTTGTGTAGTCTACATACCATGTTCCTCTTGTCTGGATTAACAAACCCTTCTGGTTACTCAATGTATACCTCTTCCTCAAGTATTCCATTTAGGAATGCAGACTTGACATCCATTTGGTATACCTTGAATCCTTTAAATGCAGCATAAGAAAGTAATATTTTCACTCCTTCTAGCCTAGCAACAGGTGCAAAGGTTTCTTCATAGTCAATCCCTTCTTCTTGTGCATATCCCTTGCATACTAGTCTTGCTTTGTTTCTGGTGACTTCTCCATTCTCATTCAGCTTATTTCTGAATATCCATTCGGTACCGATGACATTCTTGTCATATGGTCTCAGTACAAGTGTCCATGTCTTGTTTTTCTCAATCTGCTCAATTTCTTCATTCATAGAACTAATCCATTCTTCATTATCAAGTGCAACATTGATAGATTTTGGCTCAAAATCACAAATTAGACAACTTGTGTTTAGAGACTTACCTTTGGTTCTCATACCAGCCTTCTTGTCTCCAATGATCTGGTTCTATGGATGGTTCCTTCTCACCTACCTGGAAAGTATAGGTTCAATCCTTTGTCTATCATCTTGATCATCATTTTGTCCTTCATTCTGATCTCCATCGCTTGGTACATCATCTTGAGCAATATCCTGATTTTTGATATTTGCATCCTGATGCTCAGGTGCAATATTTTGTTTCTTGGGAGCTATACATTGTTGCTTGGGTAGAGTGTCAGGTTCTTCATTGTAAACAAACTTGTTGTAGTCCTCTGGTTCTTTTGTGCTTTCCTTTTCATTCTTCTCTGTAAATTCATCTATCTATACATTTGCACTTTCAACAATTTTGTTAGAGACTTTATTGAGACATTTATAAGCCTCGCTCTTGGTGGAATACCCTAGAAATATACCTTCATCACTTTTGGAGTCAAGCTTTCCATTTCTATCATATTTTAATATATAACATTGACTACCAAAGATCTTGAAGTAACTTACATTGGGTGTGTAACCATACCATAGCTCATAGGGTGTCTTCTTGGTGTCTTTCTTCAATTGTACTCTATTTAATGTGTAAACAACAGTACTGATAGCTTCCCTCTAGAATATTTGGGTGATGCCCTTCTCTATCATTAGTGTCCTTGCACAATCAACAATGGATCTGTTCCTTCTTTCAGCAATTCCATTTTGTTGTGGTGTTTTTTGGTGCAGAGACCTGTCTTTTGATACCATGCTCATTACAAAAGTTAGTGAATTCATCTGAAATAAATTCCCCTCCTCTATCTGATCTTAAGCATTTCAATTCCTTACCACTTTTTTTTTCTACCATTGCTTTGTACCATTTAAACATCTTGAATGCTTCTGATTTATCTTTTAGAACCATAACTGTCATCATTCTAGAGTAATCATCAACAAAGAGAATGAAATATCTATCACCATAGTAACTCTTTGTCCTCATGGGTCCACATAGATTAGTATGGACTAATTCTAGAATAGCATCAGATGTATGGGTTTTGCTTTTGAAACTAGACTTTGTCATCTTACCTTTTTGACAATTTTTGCACATGATATTATCTGGCTTTGACATTCTTGGTAAGCCTCTTACATTTCTCTTTTTTCTTATCTTTATCATGTTGTCAAAATTTACATGAAACAATATTTTATGCCACAACCATATGTCTTCATTTCTAACCATTAAGAAAGTGGTGTCAGTACCATTCAGATAGAATAAGTTACCTTTTGTCTGCTCACTGGTACCAATCAACCTTCCTGATTTATTGAAGATCTTTGCCTTCTTATTTTCAAATGCTACTCTGTGACCTAAATTATTCAGTTGAGAAACACTCAATAAATTAGAATTCAATCCTTTCACCCAATAAGCATTTTCACATTTTATCAGGTTATTCAACATTATAGTTCCTTTACCTTCAACTGGACAAGGTGTATCATTACCCATTCTTACTGAACCACCATTGTAGTATTAAAAAGTATCAAACTTTTGTTTGTCACTAGTCATATGGTGAGTGTAGCCACTATCTATGATCCAGACATCATTTTTACTAACTTTAGATATGAGTGAAATTCCTACATACCTTTCTTCATCTTTATCTCAATCATCTTTTACTGCCACAAACACCATCTCGATGTCTTCATCAGATTCAGTGTCAATATCTTCATCTTTGCATGTAGCTAGGTAACTAGCCTTCTTTCATTTGTCCTTGTAGTCTCTGGTATCTCTTCTTTCTGATTGTCAGTTTCTTTTGTAGTCTCAGTTACCACCTCTGTCAAACTTCTTTTCAAATGACCTGTCATTACTTTTGTAATCTTTTCTTCTGTTAGGACATCTTGTAACAAAGTGTCCAATCTCTTTACAATTAAAACATACAAGTGGTAATTTACCTTTGCCTCTCTGCATTGTTCTAGCCATAAGTGCTTCAATTTCATCAAGATTTTCTTCTTCACTTTCACTTTCACTATATTTTCTCATAGTGTGTTTATGACTTGATTTACTTATTCTCAAAGAAGATTTCAATGCAGACTCTATGTTTGGTAAGACACTATTATCAAAATTATTCATCTCAAATGAAATCAGTCTTCCAATCAAACTATCTAGAGTAACATTTTTATTTGCTACTACTCTCATTTCTTGTATGGCAGATACTCTAATAGCATAAGTAGGCAGTAAGGTTCTTATAATTTTACTCACCACTGTCTCTTCATCTAGTACACCTCCAAATCCTCGGATAGCATTGACTACCTCTTTGATTCTTGTGTTGTACTGTGTGATGTTTTCACCTTCTTTCATTCTTAGATCATCAAACTTTCCTCTAAGGCTTTCTCCCTTGGCTCTCAGATCAATTTTATCACCACCATGTACAAGCTTCAAGTTATCCCACATCTTCTTTGTAGTTGTGCATGCTTTGACATCTTCAAATTCAGCATCAGAGAGTGAGGAAGCATACTCTATTATCATGTCATTGTTTTCATGCTTCTATCTCATTTGTTCAACTATGAGTGCTCCTGTGGGAAACACATATTCAGTATCTAAGTATTGAGTAACATCATTTCCAATACCTGATAAGTGGATTCTTATCCTACTTTTCCATGAAGTAAAGTTGTCTTTGTTCAAATTGGGCACGTCTCGTCAGTTCATCTTGTGATCTTTAGCTTGAGTTGTTAAACTCCCTTTCTAAGCACAAAAGCTTTGATACCAATTATTAGTAATAACTGAGAGGGGGGGTGAATTAGTGGCCTCAAAATATTCCAATAATCAACCCTTAAAACTTAGTACCACAAAATTATACCTCTAGTTATCTTTAGTCCTATAAGATGAATGCCTCCAAATACTTATATCAAATTACTACTTGTTGGAATGCTTTGAAAAACCTTCTATTGTATATTTATCGATAAGCAGTCTGTTCATTTACCAAAATACAGTAAATAACTAGTGTATACCAATCAATCAAGATTTACTTATGTGAAATGCAAAACAATAAAGTAATTACTCATAAACACATTAACACATGGATTTTTAACGTGGAAACCCTATTAAGGGAAAAACCACTGGGACTGGTAACCCAAATTTTTACTCTTCTGAAGTGAGCTCAGTGAAGAGCCAACCCTATTAAAGGTTACAAACACACTGTTAGGTGTGACCTTGTTAGAGGATTTAAATAAATAGTTTGTAACTTAGTATTTGGCATCTAATGCTACCATCCTTGATCAAACACTCACTTGGCCTATCAATAGGTATCAGGCATATCCAATGCTACTTTGTATGATCAAACTTTTTGATACTCCTTGGGATGTATCTCAATTAAAAAAGACTTTTAAGTCCTGCTCGGTTAAGAGACTTGATGCTTCAATGGTTAAATTGAAATACAACTAGAATTACAGATTTTTAGATCTATGGTAAGTGCATTACCTTTCTGATCAATGTTTTCAATTCAATACCTTTGCTCCACACTGTTTTTCTCTGTGATGTTGTATCACTGTTCATTGGTGTCTACGTAATTTAGCTCTTTCCTCAGCTCAATTGGTCAGGTCTGAATGAATAATTTCTTCTCCTTCAGAATCTCTTTAGCATCTATTCTCTTGTCACTCCCCTAATTCCCATTGAATTAGCTTGTCTCTTATATAGACATGATTTCACCATTTCTTGGCTTTCTTGATCTTGGCGTGATCCACAATTCTCTCCAATTAGATTTAAAGAAAAACTCATATTTTATCTCCTAGAGATCTTCTTGCCAACTAGACACAACAAATTTAAATCCTTTACTTATCTCTGGCTTTATCTTGTTGATTAAAACAATGATAAGTACCAGTTAAGTCTATTTTTAGCTCTTGACAACTAATCCTTTTTTCATTTCTGAACTCTTTGTTCTATCGGTCAATACTTTAGTTAGTCATCGGTGACAACTGACTATTATGTCGGTGAGACTTCAGTTGTCTTTAGGATCTCCGTCCGTCGGGCAACACTGTAATTATGTCCGTCGGGTTACATTGTGCTTTGCTCATCGGTAATGTTGTGCTTTTGCTCGTTGAGTAACACTGTAACTTTGCTCTTGTTGGTTTACTCTGTCTATCGGTGTGCACTCTATTGGTGTATACAGTCACTTTGTGAATACTTAACTTTTATGCATTACTGATAGTATAGCCTTTGATTCATTGGTTCTTTAAAGTCTTTTAGTAGTATGTACATGACCATATAGATTATATCAAGTTGACATCAATGAAAATACAATACATTAACTGATTTAATGTCTTGCATTAACTTTATGTGTCTTGGTGATCATCAACTTAACATCTTCAAACATTCAATCATTTATATTTCATCACAATATTGATTCAAAGAAGCACACTTCATGTGCAAGGAAGACCATTGGTTGAGAGAATCAGTTAACTAAACTGACTGATTAGTCATTCAGGAAACTTCTAAAGTTGAAAGAGGAGTTAAGTGAGTTATTTATTAGTTAACTAGATTGTTTCCAAAATGAGGAGAAGAAGAGACTTAGTTAATTGTACAAGAAAGATTTGTTTCCAATTTGATGTTAAGTCAATTGAGATGGTGACACAAAAATGTATTTTTGAATATTTAAATGATTTTAATGCATTTTCACTCAATTCATTAATTTTAATTCCTTTTTATATTTAATTTTAAATCATCTATTTATTTATTCAACATACTAAGATATTAATTAAATAAATGACAAGATTTAATTTCCAATATTTTAGGATTCAGGAATTAAATAATTAAATCAAGTGCGATGATTGAATAAGACCTAGTTTTAGGTCAGATCAGACTGAAGATGTTGAATTTCCTTTAGGTTATGACTTAAGGTGATAAATATTAGGATTTTCTTGATGAGATTAATATTAGGGGCCTATGGTTTTGTTGACCAGTTTTGGGTGATTACTGATACTAGATGGCATGCCTTGCCAAAGCATCCTTGAGAAACAAGACACAATACAACCACAAATTTTTTTTTAATAAAGAAACATTATTCATGATGATAACATTAATACACCAACAAGATAGATGTAATGAAAACATTAAGCATCAACAAGCATTATTATCAGATGCAATAAAATCAAGATCAATATTGATCCAACAAGATAGACATACTAGAGCTTCCAAAGGGTCATATGGCCACCACAGAATGATCACTTAACAAGAACTTGCGAGACCACTTGGACATAATATTAAAGCCTCTAATTCTTAAAAACAAACACTCCATAGCATAAAGGCAACACAAGAAGGGATCATCCCATCAGGACTATGACAACACAAGGTCTGGTTCGAAGATTTGAGCAACCAACAAGAAAATCAAGGTTGAAACCCTGTTGTGTTGGTACCAATAGAACCAAAAGGATAATGGGTACCCAAATTAGGATGGATGTTATAAAAATGGTCATGTGCACCACCAAATTGGACATATGTACCATTTCCTAATCATGGTAAAAAAACAATCAAATTTTGAAGTTTTGAGGGTCAAAACAGTTAAATAAGGTCAAATTTGGGTCTTAAACCCACCTAGAGGTGTCAAAAATATACAAGGGGGTCTCAAACACATATAATTAATTAAAAACCACATGCTTATTCCATCAAAAAGCTAGATTAAATACGATTTATTTCTACATTACTTTAACATGCACCCAAAACAAGCGAGCCCACCATAAAACTATATGTTTGACGAGTCACTTTTAAGCCTTATGATCACATTCATGAATAACATTATATAGTGAAATATTCCAACTAATAATATTTAAGAAATAAATTAATATGAGTATGTCTATAAAATCTACTCAAGTGTCAAATACAAGACTGCAAGCTTCATAGGACATGATGAAAAGATACCCAGAGTGAAGCCCTAAAATGAACCAATTGCATTGACCGGAGATAAAATTTAAACAAGAATAATGAAAATGAGTATACATTAATTAAAATCATAAGGATAATAATGATCCATTATATAATTACTCAATCACAACATGAACATACATTCACCTAGTCAAAATCACAATGCATGAGAATATACAAATAATGTCACAATGTCATGGTCATGTTTCACATATCACTAGGACCGATTGACACCTACACTCTAGTCACCAAAGGTGATTGGCCATGCTAATTGAACACAAGGAACCCTTAGGCCCTCTCCCACCATGCTCCAAAGATAACCATTATGTCCCAAAGTCACACACACAACCAAGCATGCAAAAAGGCTTCACATACACACAAGGCATCAATACCCCCGTGTCACAAGAGATACAAAACAAGGTCAAGATCCATCTAAAATAATGTACCAAGTAAAATTATTACACCACACAAACATCCATATTACAAAGTAGGATAATGGAACTGCTCTCAACATACACTCCATTGGTCTACAACCAAGAGTGTGGATCCACTTGGATCTCTCATATTTCTCATGTTCCATCAAAGGATTATTGCACTAACAAAAAGGACTCACACAACCCCACAATAAGATTCCTATGGAATCAAACAAAGTAAAACCACTTAACCAAACCATAAGTCATCATGCACTTTCAAGAAATAGTCACCAATATGAGCACCATTGCCACCAAAAAAAGAGAAAGAATACCAAAGAGACCATTAAATATCCATTTCCATACCAAATATAACATAAATTTATATTATACCCAAATATCCATGAATGTATTCCAAGTTTCATATCAACACCATCTAACATCCAAATCGATGAATGCCAGAACCAGTTGCATTCAAGCCACGAGTTGGAAATAATATCATAACCCAATCAAATCAAATAGTATACTAAGAATAATCATACAAGATTAACAATATCCATCTGAGAGTCTCATAAATAGTTTTTTCAAAACAAATCCAAATGGCATTTTCTTATGCAAACACAACTAAGTAGAGATTTTCTCAAAAATAGATGCAAAGAGCTAACCAAGCCAAAACCACTAAATTTCAAACTTATCCAATTAAAAATATGGGCATACACATTTATTCTCATCCCTCCCACATCACATTAATGCAATCAAAAATTCAAAATACTCAACCAATCAAATTCTAGCAACGTATGAACACAAAAACCCTCATTTTCGCATAAACAAGAAGGAAAGCTTCAAATATCAACAAATGAAGAAAATCATCACCATATGCCACAAAAATTTGAGGAAAGTGATCTTTCGATGCAAGGAATCCATTGGTGAAGTACCCACAAAATTAAATCCATCCAAAAATCTTCCATGAGCCAAATTTGAATTTCATGAGGGTTTTCTCATGCAACTCCAAAATTGGGAAAAAAATTTAAAATATAAAAGAACTAAAATGAGAAAAGAAATTTTAATATAATAGAGGTCTCTTTTAAAAAATGATGAAATATATATTAAATTCATTAAATTAAAATCTAAAATCAACTTTTAAAATTAAAACCAAAGTCCAAATAAAATACCAATTTAATACCATACTACAATAATGTTTGCCGGTGACAATAAATATAATACTAAAACACTACCTGGCGAATCCATACATCATGCCATTGTATTACTAAACTCAAGAATTGATCAAAAACCATAGTGAATGTAACAAAATAAGTCATACAACCAAACCACATAATCAACATATCAAACAAGACAATCGATTGTCACCTCCCAATAACTGGCTGGCCAAAATAACAATATGACAATTCTTGCCCAAAATAACATATCATTATTGCCTCTAATCACCACATTCAAATAACATATGGATAAACTAATATAGCAGATTAATTTGTTATTATCTACCACTATCACATAACCATATTATCATAGTAAGAAACATTATAAATCCACAAGTATAAACTACTATAAGGACCACAACAACGCCATACAACAAGGGCTACACCAATAATAGAATCAAATAAATAATAATTTCAATTGAATCATAAGATCCTACATTAAATTAATACCATATTAATTTCCAATATACCAAATGTGCTTCTAGCTTTACATATGAGCATTTAAAATCAACTATGCTTACCTCATACTGCATATGATCCAAGGTCTATAGTTTGGTCACCTTCTCACTAAGGTAGGGTTGAGGTGGCACTAAACAATGCTGCAAAACACTTGCAAGAAAAGATACCAAGTGAAAACCTCCTAACCCAAGCTGGAGCAAGATCAAATTTTATGGAGCTTCTAGGAAGGAAAAGGCAATAACTAGTGGTTTCATTAGATATTTACAGTGGGGATCTGATAGTTTCCTTTGATAGTAACTTGAAGGGTCTCACCAATAATTAGGATGAGGGAATGACATTTTTATGGGAAAATAAGTTTTCCTTGTCTATTGACATAAATGATCTTTCTATAGAGGGGGATTTGAAGCCAATAATTAAAGTTGTTAAAGGCCTCATTAAAACCACCTAGTCCATAAACAATATCATAGGGGATATAAGAAAACTTCTTTTGGGTCTAAATTTATTTTTTATTGAGAATTTATATATGGAGGTAAATAAGGTTGTAGATTCTTTGGTAGTTACAAGGCTAGAGTTGAATGATATAAGATGTTGGAGAAACTAGGACTACATCCCTCCTAATGTAAAAACTCTCCTAATTGGAGAGAATAATCTAAGAATTTGTTTGATGGGGTTTAATAATTTTATTCACTATGAGCAGGAACCCTAGTGGAAAGCTGAGGTGGTACATTGTGCACAACATGTGCCATGTGATTACCTCACAGTACACTAAAGTACGATGATGATTTTTCTATTGAGTTTTCTACTTTAAGGGAGAATATAAGGGTTACTATAGGAGGAATTTCTTGTGAAGTGAATGAGGAAGTGATTTATAAAGAAATGAAGCTTCTAACCATGGGTAGGAAGTGGAAGAAAACAAGTTGTGTTTCTGACACCAAAATGCCTAAACCATTTTTTTGGTACTCTCAAATTTTGGATAAATTTGGAGTGACCATGTTAAAATTTTGACCAAGGCATAAAAGAGTACCCATGAACAACTATTCTAAGAAACCCACTTTGAGAGTTGACAATTTGAAACCTAGTGATTAACATGAAAAATCACTTTGGGAATATGTTCTCCACCTATTATTAATCTCAGGTGCCCATTTGAAGCTTCCAAAGATACGATTTAATGTGTTTTTTAAGTACCAAGTTTAAGGGGTTAATGCAGATTTGCATTATGCACAGTTTAGAAAAATCCAAGTGGCCTACTTTGGAAGCTTGCATCTCATGACCATTTCTCTGTCATGATGAAATGGTTTTTCTCCTATTTTATAGATATGAAATGAACTCCCACCTACATTTTCAAGTCCTAGTGAATTCATTTGACATGTTTTCCAAGTCAAAACCAAACTCAGTTTATTCAGGTTTGTTGGGTATACAGTGTTAAAGTTATTAGAAGACCTACTTTGGAGGTTAATAATAATTGATCAATCAGATCAATGGATAATACATTTTCTTATCTATATTTTATATATGTAAGTGAGCTTGTATCCATATTTCCAAATTCTCAGGAGTTCATTTAATAAGTTTCCCAAGCCAAATATGAAAGCAGTTTATTTAGGTTTTTCACATGTTCAGTAATGCATCTTCCAGGTAGTCATTTTCACAAAGTTGTATTTCATGATATGTTGACGTCCATGTGAAACCAATTGTTATCTCATACTCTCGGTATCTCAAAGCATTTGTATCCAGAGTTTTAGGCTCCCAAGAGTTGGTTTGGTTTTTTTGCCAAGCTAGAACAAAATGCACTTTATTCAGTCTTCAACTTGCATATTTAGAACATATTGAAAATAGTCAACTTTGACCATTATTAACTTGAAAACCTAAGAGTGTTTTTTAATCTATTTGGCACATATGCTCTTTGTATCTCAGTGAACAATTCCTCTTAATGGCGGCTTCCTGGAAGGCCATTTTCTATTGTTTAAAAATATATGTTGGCAGGGTTTCAAATTAATTCTAGTATGCCTAGTTGCAGAAAAAATGAAATGAGAAACTTTGGCAATTAATATCTCACCTCAAGCAGTGTTGTGAAAATCCATCTTGCATGGTAATTTCTAGCATGGAGGTTAGTATATCAGTTCAGTGCCAAAGTCCCATGATGATATTCAGACAAATTTTAAAGGCAGAACCAGAGGTTGTTTACTCAATTTGGACACTTAAACATAGGTAGAAAATTGAATTCATATTTTCTATTGAGTTACATCATGAAGTCATCAATAATCAATCTCAAAAGTGTACTTGATTGTAAGCGATTTTTTTTTAGGTCAGGCCCACAAGGGAACTAAAGAAAAATTTAAATCCCTTGTCTTTGAATATAAATTTGAAGGGAGATAGGGGAAAGGACCCGATACTTGAACAGGTTTGAATTGTTGTGAGGGTTGTTAGTATTTTTTAAACCAATAACAATACCAATATAACCTATTGACTGAACAATAAGATTCTAATTTTTATGTATTTTTTTATTAATAATTATAATAGAATAAATTATTTAAATTTTATATAGCCTATATCATTGATTTAGTAAAATCAATACAAGTAATGGACAAACTGCAATCATTGTGTGTTTATGGTCAAACAATATAAAATGTTATTTTTGAAAACTCAGATTACTCTACACACAATATAATGAAATAGGTATAAATTATTATACTTGATATTGTACAATTTTGCAACAATGCAATCAACTACATATGCTCAACTTTCAAGTAATCTACACACAATATAATGAAATAGGTATAAATTATTATACTTGATACTGTACAATTTTGCAGACAATGCAATCAACTTATTACTTTTTGAAACAATATAAAATGTTATTTTTGAAAACTCAGATTACTCTACACACAATATAATGAAATAGGTATAAATTAATATACTTGATATTGTACAATTTTGCAGACAATGCAATCAACTCATTACTTGCTAAGAAATTAATGACTAATGTACACATGCTCAACTTTCAATCCCATCACAGATATTAAAAAAAAAGGATTTTTTTCAGTCACCCATCCAATCTGCTCAAACTGGAGAATTCAACCACCAGGTTTTGAATATCTGCATCATAAATATAAGCAGCTGTGAGACTCACCAATCCATTCTAATCAAACAATAAATGAAAAACCATTCAAAATTTTCGCTTTCATTCCACTTCAGCCAATAAAACTCTACATTTTGAAATCCATGGATCACAACAAACTGTAGAAATTCAAATTTAAATTGAAATATGGAGGGAAAAAAATTCTATTAATATAGCCTACGGTGGTAGAATTTGTTTTCATTTGCATTTACATTCTGAAAGTATCAGAATTTCTTATTCACAGAGTATCACAACTCTTTGAATTAGAATATCATAGCTCTTTGCATAGGTTTGCATAGGTCTTTGCATAGAATACCAGAGGAATCAACACATACTGATAGATTGAAAAGAATACCAAAAGGTCTCAGCTACTATTTTATATCCAGGTAGTTTGTACAACACATTATATTTCTTATTCTTTCATATTTCTTAAAGATTGAAAAGAACTCCAAAGCTTCTTGAATATCATATTTCTTATTCTTTCAGCATGTATTATTCTTTTGTGTATTTTGGTGTTTGTTGTTTCAACAAAGATGTTTGGTTTAATTCATTTATATATTTTATGTATTTTGTTGTTTGTTGTTTCAAAACAGATGATTGGTTTAATTCATTTATATATTTCCACTTGTACATATATAGCAGTATGAATGGAATAAGGATACCATGAAAAAAAGATGAGATATATATTATATAATACAAATGTTTTGTCCATAGAATATAGTTTTTGTTTTGTCCATATTTGTAATTCCTAGGCTTCCACATGTAGATTTTGTTTTGTCCATATTTTTAATTCCTAGGCTTCCACATGGCCTCCGTCAGCTCTCTGTAGAAACAGAGTAGTATCGGATTTCATTTCAGCAATGGGTATACAATTTCAGAGAGTTTGAAAGATTAAATTTTTGGGATTTCATTTCAGCAGTGGGTATACAATTTCAGACAGTTTGAAAGATTAAATTTTTGGGATTTCATTTCAGCAGTGGGTATACAATTTCAGAGAGTTTGAAAGATTAATTTTTTTAAGGAATACAGAAGCAGATTATAGAATGTGATTCAAGATGTTTATGACAAAATTTATATAATCTATTGTAGATAGTTGGAACAGATAATCTATTGTAGACTAGTTTTTGTTTTGTCCTAGTTTTATCTATGTTTAATAGAATGTGATTCAAGATGTTTATGACAAAACAAAAACTAGTTTACGATAGATTATCTATTCCAACTATCTATAATAGATTATCTATTCCAACTATCTACATTTGTATTTGTAGCTTATATAATCCATTGTAGATAGTTGGAACAGATAATCTATCATAGATAGTTTTTTCTATGTTTATTAGAATGTGATTCAAGATGTTTATGACAAACCAAAAACTAGTTTATGATAGATTATCTGTTCCAACTATCTACATTTGTATTTGTAGCTTATATAATCCATTGTAGATAGTTGGAACAGATAATCTATCATAGATAGTTTTTGTTTTGTCCAACAATCTACAATAGATTAGATTATCTATTCCAACTATCTACGATAGATTATATAGATTTTAATTTTTTCATAAACATCTTGAATCACATTCTATTAAACATAGATAAAAAGGTTTTAATTTTGTCATAAACATCTTGAATCACATTCTATTAAACATAGATAAAACTAGGTCAAAACAAATACTAGTTTACAATAGATTATCTGTTCCAACTATCTACAATAGATTATATACATTTTGTCATAAACATCTTGAATCACATTCTATAATCCATTGTACATAGTTGGAACAGATAATCTATTGTAGATACCTGGAACAAATAATCTATCATAGAATAGTTTTATTATAGTTCAGGCTTGTTATGCAGGCATGAATATTATTGTCAGAATTGCACTAGACAATAGAATGAACATGAACAACTTTGTATTTGTAGCTTATATAATCCATTGTAGATAGTTGGAACAGATAATCTATCATAAGATAGGTTGGTGGGTGCCAGCAAGAAGTTGAGTCCACTTTTTGGGCAAAAAGTGGAAGTATTTTTCCTGTTTTTCAAATGTGCAGTCAATTGATGTCAAAATTTGAGGCACTTAGAGATTGAATCTCAGAAAAATTCACTAATAGAAAATGTAATGCTCGGAGTCTAGTTTTCAAATATGTAATTTTTTTAAAACCCACATGGTAAAAAATATATTTTAGTAGGCATGTTTAAAAACCCCTTTTCAAAATTTCAGTTTCAGGACCATACCACACACATGTACGACCACCCTATTTTGAAGTAAATAAATAAATTTTTGTTAATCCTTCTGGAGAAAGGTAGCTAACAAATCAAAGATTGGTCAGAATATTTTTGATTTTTTTTTAATTAAATATTTTTTTTATTCATTTTTAATTGAGTATAAAGTACATTTTCAAAACCTCTGGTGTACGGCCACCATAATTTGATGAAAATTTCACTTTTTTTGGATTTTCTTTTTTTTTTTTATCTTGAAGGAAATT
>MU228128.1:320506-359652 GCA_018584345.1 Thuja plicata | reverse complement strand
ATTAAATATCATAGCTTCGTTGTTAGATCTACTTCTACTACTTGCTAGCTTTCTCCATTTCAATTATTGATTTCAAGGTTAATTCCTAAATCGGGGTTTGACTAAGGCAAACCCCTCCCCCAACAAAGAAAACCATTTTTCTTGCAGGTACAGGTACAAGACAACAAATTACAGAGCATATTCGGATACCCTTTTCGGTCAACTTTCAGGATCCGCGAACATAATTTCCATCAAAGAAGTGCAGGTCAAGGTCGACATAAAGGGGTGCAATTGCGCCCTCGTATTTGGGTCAAGGTCGATCTTGCTCAGGAAAGAAAAATATTTATAGGTTTTCTCCGTTTCTGTGTTTCTGTTCCAGATCCGGTTGCAGAATTTCCCGAAACTCAGTACAGACATGAGAAAATAGGTATTTCCAGATCTGCTACCTTCCAAGATAAATGTTTCATTTCAATTAAGGTTTAAGCAATTCAGATCTATTTTTTTACTTTATAATTAAGAAATTAGATCCCCCTTCCCCTCTTTAACCATAACTAGTTGATTCCTTTTTGCATTGATCGTCTCCTTTCGGTTTATATATATCTTACAGTTGGGTGCTCAATAATATTTATGTATATTATGGGAATTGGGCGCAACACTTAGGGAGATATCTGGAAGAAGACTATAATGGGCACATAAATATTTTGTGTAGACATATTGGTGTGGCCGTAAATATTTGTTGGAAGGCTATTATTATTATATGGTTGCGCCAGATTACTGAGAGGAATACATAGACACGGGATAAGTGCAACGCGAGGGTGATTGGTATTTGAATTCAAGCTTTGATTGAGTTCTGGCATATTGAATATCAGCTGATTGTATTCTGCAGGCATATCGAATGATATTTTTGAATGAATCAATGGAACTCTGGGATGACTGAAAAACACAGATCTTATCGATTTAGGCTTCTAGTTGGGATGTTGTGAGACAAATTAATAATTATATCAGGTGTGAGTCTTTGAGCGATTGGCTCTCACATTATGGGCACAGAGTTGAGAGAAAGGTGAGAATGATATGTGAAGAAGAGTTGTATTCCCTGATTCCCATCCGAGTTCATTTAACCAACAACTGTTTTGTTTCCTTGGGCACCAAGTTCATTGTTCTCTACCTAAGGACTTATTGGAATCTTTTGCGTTTATTTCAGAGAACGTTGGGAATGTGTACTAGTTGATAGCACCAACCGTTACTATGTCAATGGTTTGTGGTCACATTCTATGCTGGAAAATATTGGAGCAACTTGTATCAAGCATGTTGATGTGCCTGGATAAGTATTTATTATCCTTAAGTACTGCTTTATCTACTCATTGTAGATTCTCTCTTATTTGTATTTTTATACAAACTATAAGAGCTATTTGCCTTGATCTTTTTTGGGGATGCTCTTGCAGGAAAAATAAGATTGATATCAGGTTTAGAGGGAGTCTGACTCTTCAGAAGTAACTTTGGACAAGGAGTTCAGAAGATTGATACCAGATTCAGAGGGAGTCTAACAGTTCATCATAAGCAATCTTGGATGAAAAGATCAACAAATTGATATCTTCTCAATAAGTTCTTCTCTGTAAGAGAAAATCGAGGTGAAATCCCTTATTTCCACCCTCTGCACCGAGGCATGGTGGATGTCATGTGAGTTACTACATAACTTTGTGGTTGTTATAGTAAGGTGAGGATCTTAGAATAGTCTAACCTTCTATCATGATGGATATCATATGGTTGATGTCTAAGCAGATCATGATAGTTTATATCTTGCATGGTGGATTAATTTCCTTAAACAAACCATGAATATAATGTTCCTATGGTAAGTATCATTGAGGATACATGTGCACATACCTTATGGACATTTTGAGTACTTGGTGAATATCATGCAACTTGATATTCTGAGGCCATTAGTCCTGATATCATGAGATGATATCTAATGGTGAATATCTTCTGATCAAAGATATTCTTAAACATGTCATTCTTGATATTATGCTGAGGTAATATCATATCCGGTGTTTATCCTCCCTAACTAAGAGGGAGTGTTGATGTTTTGTAGATTCTGTCGGATAAATCCTATGAGACTATTGAATATATATATATATATATATAACACTATTAGGAGAAATTAATATGTATGTATGTATGAGAAATTAATATAATAATGATTCAAAGATATATATATATATATATGTATGTGTATATATGTGTGTGTTTGTATATATATGTATATATGTATATATGTATGTGTATATGTATATATATATGTATATATATATATGTATGTGTATATATATATGTGTGTGTGTGTGTGTGTTTGTATATATATATATATATATGTATATATATATATGTATGTATGTATGTATGGTTACATAATCAATTGTCATATATTAATCACATAATAATGAATAGACATGTCCCTTCATGTCTCTCATTGCCTCATCCTCAATATAAATGCAAGAGAGATCGCTCCATTTGGAGATATACATAAAATATAGAGCGCTGTTACATTTGCAGTGATTACAAACTTTAACAATCATGAAGTATATCACCCTGGACAGTAGGTTTAGGCTTTAATACTTCTATCACATTCCATTGCTAAACCACTTTCATAATTATAGTCTCATATCTTCCCCTTTTTTCTTATAAATTCCTTGGAGAGTTCAATGTAAGGACCTCTTAGGACTTCAAATGAGTGCATTTCCACTCAAGACAACCTAAGACACCTAAGAGCGATAAAAACCATCAATTTTTTCCCCTTTGGCCAAGTTTGACCACAAGGTTTATAAGTGCACCTTAGGCCAACCAGTCTTACAAATAGGCACTTATTACATCAAATGGATCCAATGATCCTTAAGGCATCTTAGGCCTATCAAACTCAATTCATTACATCTTAGGAGGGGTGCTCCTACACCATACTCCCTTGTCTTTGAAAACTCAAGTTCCTACTTGAGAGTAACTCCTCCAATGTGGTGCCATGTTTGGCTATGGTTTGCTCATCCATCCATGTGACATCTAGATCAGAGAGGCCTTTCCATTTGACCATATAGTGCTTGTACTTGTGTTTCTCCTTATCTATTTTACAACCTTGGTGTCCAAGATCTTCTCCAATTGCATTGGTTGGCTAGGAGGGAGATCCTTAATCCATTCAACTTGTTCATCCTCATCATCCTGGAAAGAAACATCAAAACATGCATCACCCTTGAAAGGAGTGAAATCAGATACATTAAAATGGGAGAAATGGCAAGAATATGAGGTAGAGAAATTTCATAAGCATTTTCTCCAAATTTGTGAATGATTTGACAAGGCCCTATCTTTCTCATTTGCAACTTTGTGTGTTTTCCTTTAGGTGGCCTTACCTTCTTAAGGTATGCCCGGAATTTTTCTCCCACTTTGAAAGTGACATGTCTCCTCTTCTGGTTTGCTTGAACCTTATACTTCTCTGTATTGGATTTCAATGTGGCCCTGACCTGTTCATGTACTTGTTTGATCAGATCTGCAAGGTCCTCTCCTTGAGCACTTACTTTGAACTCATTTGGTAGATCCCTCTACTCCATGAATCCTCTAGGATGGAATCCATAATTAATCTAAAAGGGTGTCTTACCAGTGCTTCTATTAATGGTATTATTATAGGCATACTCTGCTTGAGGGAGAATATAATCCCATGATTGACCATATTGCTTTGTGATGCATCTTAAGAGATTGCCTAGGGATTTGTTTACTACATCAGTCTGCCCATATATTTGAGGACGATATGCAGAGTTGAATGAAAGGTTGGTGCCAAGCTTTTTGTAAAGGGTCCTCCAAAAGTGACCTTGGAATTTCACATCTTTGTCTAAGACAATAGAGAGAGGTAGCCCATGAATTCTGATCACTTCTCTGAAGAAAAGGTTAGCAATGTAGGATGCATCATTAGTTGATTTGCAGGGAACAAAATGAGTCATCTTTCTCAAGCGATCCACTATGAAAAAAACATTATCAAAACCTTGTTTGTTCTAGTCAGTCCCATGATAAAATCCATACTAACACTTTCCCATGGTTTTGTTGGAATTGGTAGGGGCTGATAGAGACCTTAGTTTGTACTATCCCCTTTAGCCCTCTAAAAAATGGTACAAGGCTCCACAAATCTCCTTATGTCAGTCTACATTCTGGGTCAGTAGTAGTGCCTCCTAACCAATTCAAGTGTCTTATCTATACCAAAATGACCACTCAATGTACCACAATGCTTTTCTTTAATCAAATTACTCCTCATTGAACACTTTGGAATGCATATTTTTTCTCCTTTAAATAGAATACCAGTCTGAATTAAATAATCAGAGTATAATGTATGATAAGCATCAGGAAGTGTAATGCAAACCTGATAGATTTCTCCGAAATCTGGATCATCCTTATAACTCCTTAAGGGCATCAATCGATATGCTTTGTACCTATATTTCTTGGATCAAATTGCCTCTCCTACCGAGAGCATCTGCCACGTTATTTTCTTGGCCCTTTTTGTGTTTTATGGTAAAAGTGCAAGCTTGTAGTTTCTCTACCCATTTCATATGTTTGTAACTTAGTTTCTCCTGTCCATTTAGATAGCTTAGGGCATGGTTATCTGTGAAGACAATGAATTCCTTTGGTAGAAGGTAGCGTCTCCAATTTTTAAGTGCTTGGACCATGGCATAGAGCTCTAGGTCATATGTACTTCTTAGCCTCATTAAGTTTCTCTGAGAAGAAAACAACAAGTCTATCCTCTTAGCTAAGCACTGCCCCAATGGCTAGATTTCTTGCATCAGTCTCCACAGTGAAAAGTTTATTGAAATCAAGGAGAATGAGAATAGTAAACTGTGCTACTTTATTCTTGAGATATTCAAATGTGTCATCTGCCCTAGTATTCCATACAAACTTTACCTTCTTACCTCCTTTGATGGTGTCCAACAGTGATGCACAGATTTGACTGGAATTCCGTTTGTTTGCTAGAATTTTCTTGGAATTGGAAAACGAGAATTGGTGAACTGGTATAGGCCAATTCTAATTTTGGTCCAAAATAAGCATTCTGCAATTCCACCTCAGAACTTGGAATTAGAATTGAGGCATGGAATTGGAATTGATAATTCAATTTTGAGAAGGGGAACCAATTCTCGAGCTCTTTGGGGTTCGCCAACTGAAAATTGCATCCACCTTTTTCTGGATCCATCTTTTGAGATGACAAAACCAAGGTATGTAAGCTCTTCCTACATAAAACCACATTTTTCTAGATTTATCATCAATTGGTGTTCATCGAGTCTTCTTGGGACTTGATTAAGATGATCCAAATGGTCTTCCCTTAACCTGTTGTAAACAAGTATATCATCCAAGTATACAACAATCAATTTACCAATGAAATCATGGAGTACTTCATTCATTAATCTCATGAATGCACTCGGTGCATTATTGAGACCAAATGGAATTACAAGCCATTCATACAATTCTTCTCTGGTTTTAAAAGTTGTTTTCCACTCATCTTCTGGTCTTATCCTGATTTGATGATAGGCTGATTTAAGGTCTATCTTAGAGAAGTATTATGCACTCCTAACTGATCCAATAGGTCTTCAATTCTGGGAATTGGGAATCTATACCTGATTGTGATTTTGTTTATTTCCCTGGAGTCAGTGCATAGCCTCCACTTATCATCCTTCTTGGGTGCTAGCACACTAGGTACTGCACATGGGCTTAGGCTCTTTTGGATTAGGCCTTTATTTAACAACTCCTGCACTTGCAATGATATTTTCTGCATTCTAATCATGGGTTAGTTTGTATGCGGCCTTGTTGGGTAGAGATGCACTAGGGATAATATCAATGTGATGACATGTGTCTCTTAAGAGTGGGAGGGCATTGGGCAAGTCTCCTGTAACTACATCTTTATATTTTTCCAAAAATTCATCCACCTCCTTGGGCATCTTCATAGTCTTTTCTTTCTCCACTTTCTTCTTGGGCTTCAACACTAGAGCATAGCCTACATCTGCTTCTTTGATAGTTTCTACCATCTCCTTTTCTCTTGCCAATATGATCATTGGCTCCTTTTATTTATCATATTTGGGATTAGGCAAGGGTTTCATAGTGTAACTATTTCCATCCTTGTTGATGGTATAAGTGTTTTTCATTCCATCATGTTGGGCCTTAAGGTTATATTGCCAAGGGCGACCTAACAGTATATAGCATGCATCCATATCCACAATGTCACATAACACTTTATCTTTATATTCTCCTATTGAAAATTCTACCCATGCCTGCTCATCAACTAGAGTTTGTTTCCCCTTTGTAAGCCAAGATACTTTGTAAGTGTAAGGATGCAGAATCCTATTCAAATTCAACTTTCCTACCATTTCTTTAGACATAAAATTTTCTGTGGAACTGGAATCAACAATGCGTTTATAGACCTTACCATGGGTTTTTCAATTTTTTTTGAAGATGGTCTTCCTTTGTGGTGGTTCTTGGGTTACAAGGACCTTCAATAGAGTCCTCCTCATCATTAAACATACTCCCTCTTCTAGATCCAACTCCTTGGATGGTAAGTTGACACTTTGGGCATCATCTTGAATCTATTGTGTTCTTCTTTCACCTTGTGTGTTTGGCCCTGTCCTCTCCGAGCACTTGTGGGTAGGATGACCCACTTGATTACAGTTGTAACATCTTAAGGGACCCCCATTTCTTCCTCCAAATCTACCTCTGCTATTGGATCTTCTACCTCTGAAGTTACCTCCGAAACTACTCTCCCTGAGATTCTTCTTGACTAGATTCTCCACGGGGTCTGAAATTTTGTGCTCTTCCACTAGACATTCCTCTACCTCTAGCATTCCTTCATCTTCCTTTGTTATTACTCTCTTGTCTTCTCTTTATCTTCTCTTCTACCTTCAATGCCAATTGATAGCATTTGTGAACTGTATCAGGACTCAAAAGATTCAATTCATCTTGGATATTTATCCTTAGGCCATTTAGGTATTTGGCCACCTTTTCACTTTTAGTCTCCATTGTCTTGGACTTCATACTGACCTTCTAAAATTCTTCAGTATAGGTGCTAACATTCATTTCCTTCTGTCCTAGATTGTGTCTTCTCTTATGAGGTTGAGCTTCATAGTCTTCTGGGATATAGGTTTCCTTCACCTCAGCATCCTTTTTGCTCCATGTGGATATCATATTCTCCCCCCCCCTTCACCCTTTCTCCTTGGATAAAGTTTCACCATGTCAATAATGCTTCCTTCAACTTGGAATTTTCCACTTTGACTCTCTATTTATTAGGTATCTCCTCACATTCAAATAAACTATTCAAGGACTCCAACTACTCCATGACCAAATCATGATCCATCTTCCCACTAAAGATGGGCATATCTAGTTTACTGTCCATGGTCCTTCTCTCCACAGACTTAAGGGTATTTAGAAGGTACCTACGCTCTATAGGAATATCATCTTCTACCTACCTAGGGAATGTCTCATCTTCCCCTTCTTCATATCTCTCTGAGCATTCTTCGCCCCTTCTATCAAGTTTTCCTTTCAACTTTTCTAGTCTTCTTTCATCCATCTATTATGTTTTTCTTTCTCTTGCACAATCTTGGCAAGCTCTGCATTTGTTATTTTTGGAGGCATTGTTTGGGTCTCTTCTCCTAACTCTTCTTATGACATATGCATTGATCCTTCCCCTAAGGATCCTCCTGGGCTTTGATACCACTTGATGGAGGGTGGAGAGTAGTAGTGTTGGAATTGATCCCAACCACAAACTTATTAGTCCTTCTAGCCCTTAAGCCACAATAGGCTATCACTTGGATCCTTCTTCTATTTACACTTAAGGGAAACCATCATGATCCCTCTTTAATTTTCTTCAACTTCTTTCTATATACTAGGATGTCACCACAACAATCTAATCACACTAGACTAGTGTGATTCAAACTTCAAGTCAAAATCTTTCACACGAACTTCTCCATTCATATGGACCAATGCAAAATACCTTCAAGTTGCACCATAGGAAGTGGATTAGGGTTATACCGATCCCAAGTATTCAAATTAGGACCCTTGGAATACTTGTACAAAGTCCTACCGGTCTCAAGTGCCAAACTGTCCTTTTAGGCCTAGTGAGACAAGCTTATCTAGTAGCCCTAAGAATGAGGTTTTTCAACATTAACTTTTATAACTTCAAAAGGATCAATATGAAAGCATACACTTTTAGATACCCTTTTGGGAGATATACCAAACTATGAAAAATTAGTTCCCAAATCCAACTCTATTCTTCCCAAACACCTCCAAGGTTCAGAGACCTAATAAGACTAATTAGGCCTAGTTACTGAAGCAAGTACTCAAGAATGGATTGCCCAAACCAATCCAATGCCTAGGGAAGGCCTGTCTACATCGAAGAACTCCCAATCCACCATCAAACTAATCCTAACCACTTCCTATTGAGTCTTGTGCATCAAAGTGCAGTAAACTATAATTGAGCAAGTAAGAGATGGTTGGCTAGGGCTTCATTGCAAACACACTTAAAAAACTCCAACCTCTCCGTCCTTCTAGATTCTTAAAGAGCCCCACCCCTACTTTCATTTCTCTCATGGCTGTGATATTCCACTATGGGATTTTCAAGTTAGGGGCTCATCTTCACAACCTAGGGTATGGAGGGTTTCTACACCAATCTGCACAAAAATAGTGATTTCTCCTTTGTATCTCCACCAAAATGCGTGTGTGGTAAATGTGGTCTTCAACTTGAAACACTAAACACTTAATAAACCATTAATTCAAGGGTTAGTATTATCAAATCAAATTTAAATCACTATGCAAACTACCCATAAGAGCGGCTTATTGCTTCCTAGTTGAAGAGAGTTTGATTCTTGGAGGATGCTCATCAGATTGGCATTTAAAATTAGTGACTAGACTACTCAAAAATGGAAGATTCAAAACATGGGCAAGATGCATGAACTTGCATACTTTGCCCTCAAAACTATAAATATAAAATGCATGGAAGATACAAGCTAAATGCACATTGAACCTGAAGTAATCTAAGTAAGAATGCAACTACAAACTAATGGAAATGAAGCTTATAAATCATGTTAGAACTAAGATGCATCAAACTAAAACATAATGCAAATGAAGGCTACAACATGATCAAGACCTAAAACCAAAATAGCATTATAAATTTTCTTCTTCAAATTGCCTCATACTTGAGCAAGGGGAGCTATCCCTTTTATAGGAAATTCCTCGAAAGGGACGGTCAAGATTGAGCCACGAAGGTCAGTAGAGATTCATCCCACTTAAATCCATGTGAGCTTGATCTAGGTGAAAGGTCATTGATTGGTCAACCTTGTTCTTGTTTGGGAGATAATGAGACAATTTTGCAAATATCCCTTTTAATTTGTTTTTATTTGAATTTTAAGTGCTCACACATGTGTGAGGATGTTTGAATGGGTTCATTTAATTAAAATTATTTAGGAATTTTAATTAAATGCAATAGTTCAAGTAATTTGACGATTTGATCTTTGATTGATAATTTGATTCGACAAGTTGTATTTAATTATATAAGTGAATTTGATTAAGTGCTCCCATAATTAGGGTCTAGTGATAAATGCCTTTGATTTAGGATTTCTTAAGGTCAATTAATCAAAATAGGGGCTATGGGTTTACTAGACCAATTCTAGGTGATTACATTTGCCCCTCTTTGAATTGATGTGTGAGCATCGCCTTGATTCAAAGAACTTTTGATGACAGATCAAGGAAATAGCTTGATGTGAAGCGATGAAACTATCCCACAGATCAGGACCGAATTTGAACTTGATCAAATGAAGATCGATTGAAAATTTGAAGATATTAACTCCAGACTTGATTGCGAAGACTGATAGAAAAGATTGAAGATATCAACTCTAGACTTGATTTTGCGAAGACTGGTAGAGAGATCTGAAGATATCAACTCCGGACTTGATCGAGAAAATACTGATAGGGAGATTTGAAGATATCATCTCCGGACTTGATTGAGGGAAAACTGATAGAAAGGTTTGAATAGTAAGCTTGATGTGAAGCAATGAAACTGAATATCCGTCCCTAAAGAAGTTTTCTCAATCTTGGATTGGTTTAAATGACTAATCAACCTAATGTGGCGCGATGAGATTGATTTCCATTTGATCGATTTCTCAAGATAATTGACTTGATATGGGTCCTGATGAAGCCAATTACCTAATTAAGAGGTACTACCAGATTGATGCGGTGCAATGAAACTGATATGCCCCTAGGGATTCAAGTGACTTGATTTGAAGCGATGAAATCGCTTGGAAGAATCCTAGTTTGATATGGAGCTCTGATACCCCTAGAGATTGAACTTGTTGATTTGAATCAAATGATTGATGTATTGATGCTACCCCCTCGGGATCGAAATCGAATTGAGGTTAGGGTGAAAAGCATAGTTACAATGGATTTGGAAGCATCGAGTGAACTGAATGGATGCAAAAGAATCAGATTTGAGCTTGATTTAAAGTCTGGTTGACCAATTGTGACCGAGAGTGGACTTGGGTTGACCAAGGTTGACTTTCTTAGATTGAAGTATAAGATGCTTTATTTAGTCGATTAGGAATGAAATTAAAGAGGAATCTTGTGAGGAAAGCGTCAGCGATCAACTGCATTTGAGTAAATAGGTTAATCGACCTTTTTGATCAACAAAATGTTGTCAAATTTTGATTTCGATCTCGAAAATGGGTTCAGGATTGTCCAATTAGCCAAGGGTGCAATTTTCATGCTCATCGAAGCAACTATGGAAATTAGGTCAAAACCTATATAAGGAGCAAAAGGGTCATTTCAAATCATTTCCACCTCTCAAGCTCAAAATTCAAAACCTTCTTTGCGACAAAATGGTAGTCCTAGTGATAGATCATCAATTCGAGCAATTGTGGAGTCATGACGGACCTTAGGATTACTCGCCTCCAGTGAGTAATAAAATATTATCTCTTTAATTCTAATTTTACTTATTTTTGGTCAAATTTTCCATGTTTTTGCACATTTTTCAACCGTAGGATCGGTTCGTCATACGAGCTGGTGAGAGCGCTTGTATGAAAAAATACCAAAACATGGTTTTTCATATGGGTCTATAAGTTTTTTCATCTGGGAGGGACCCACGACTCGTACGAGGACCTTCTTCCCTGCCCCATTTGTCACATGTAAATATTTATTTTGTTGTACCATACTGATTTTTTGTACTATCCTTAATCCTGACTCGTACGAGTATTCATGCTAGTATTCCTTTGTTGTAGTTTATCATATGAGAAACAATAAGATTTTTCCAAGGTCTTAACATAAAAATTCATCTCTTTTGTTGATAGATTTAGATTTTATGGCATGTTTTTTAGCTTATCTTATTGTCGTGATTCATGTACTCATCATTTTTAGCCTGGTTTTCTTGATTACTGATGGTGTTGCATTATTTCTGTTTTGCAGACATAGTTACCAGACATCCAATTTAGATCTACTTATCCTCCGACCATGCGGTTAGTGAGGAATCTTTCAGATGCACAATAGGGTCACCTTAGTGAGTGCGGATTTGGTTAGTTATTGTAGATGCCAGATACCCATGTGAACCACGGATTGCTCAGAGCCTTAGTTGAGTGATTCCATAGAAAGAATAATATGATCCATTTTTTGAATAGAGAGGTGACCATCACTCCTGAGGATAAATAGGATTCTTCGGATCCCATTTGATGGGGAGCGTGTCGAGTACGACACAACTCCACGACTCGGTATTCAGGCCCTCATCCGAGTCTTCCACGATCATACCATTCTGCATCGAGCGATTTCCTGGGATGATATGGTGATCCAGTACGACACATAGTATCTGCTTCCTTGTGTCATGGAGAGATTCATTGCTTTCTTCATCATGGCGAACAAGAGTCAACATGGATTCTTAGCCAGTTGGGTTCGGGTTCTAGAGAGACTTGTGGCCAGGCCAGAGCAGTTAGGCTGGGGTCAGTGCCTTCTTGCACATATGTACCATGAGATGCATGAGGTTTTCTTCCAAGGTGCCAAGGGCATGGTTGCAGGTGTACTAGTTTTGTAGGTGTGGGCATGGGAGTACCTTCCCATTTGCAAGCCCATGATAGATGATCCACGATGGAGTGGTCATCCTTTTATGTATAGATATTTCAGGTTTTCTTACACAACCCCACTTGGGGAAGATAGAGTACTGGAGATGTTAGCTCGATGACTTTAGCATGGTGATCTGGAGGCTTTACAGAAGCACTGAGGATGGGGATGATTGGAGAGCTCAGAGGAGAGATTTGTTTGTGTCACGTCCCTTGCTCAGGAGGACCTCTGCTATTGTCGAGAATTTTACAGTTTATTGAGTATTGAGATAGTATGGATGACCTTAGAGAATACCACAGGAGTTTATTGCCTATGCTCATTTTGTGGACGAGGAGCGCTGAAGGTGATCTCCTAGATTATCTTTGGTTCTTTTCTTGCATGAGCTCATACAGTTACATCGGCCATCTTGGGATTACTTAGAGGATGTGGCGGATGCAGGAGTCACACCCCAGTACATGGACTACTTTACTCGTCATCCCTTTTGAAGATTCACTGATCCGACAGAGAGAGTGCCAAAGATTGAAGAGGTGGAAGTTCCATAGAGGGCTACAGGTGGAGGGTAGAGGGTTCTAGCACCCAGGAGATAAGGAGGAGACCTAGGTGCCAGCTCTAGTAGGGCACCTATAGAAAGGAAAAAACAACAGCGTGGAGAGGGAGGTACATTAGGTTCTATTGGCGTTGGTGCCCCTCCTACATGTATAATAGATGAGGAGATGGGTGATGCTCAACATGATCCCATTTTTGATGATGCAACCCAACAGGTTCGTTAGCAGAGGGATGCACATGCTGGAGAGGAGGGTGTGCCCAGGGAGAAAACCCCACAGGATGTGATCCACACTTTGAGAGGATGGGTCTGAGGGTTATAGACGTAGCAAGCAGTGGCTCAGGCGTAGATTTCAAAGCAAGACCATGCCCTTTTTGAGAGAGATGAGAGGATTCAAGAGTTGACCTGGGGGTTTGCAGCTGAGCAAGTTTCTCTTTAGCGTGAGGTTACTCAAAAGACTAGCAGAGCAACCTACTTTGAAGTAGCATACAATGTGGCAGTTCCTGTAGCGCAACAAGTACCACCATATTCATAGTATTTGGTGAGATCTGAGGGAGCGAGCCCTCTACCTCAAGCGGATGTTCCTCTTCCTCCCCCTTGTGACGATGGTGAGGGAGGGGTCGAGTCTTGATATTCCCTCTTCTCTCTTATCCCTTTCTAATTTTTGTGAGATCCATTGATTGTACATATTCATTTGCATCGAGGATGCACCTTTTGCTCGAGATTACCTGAGCACCTTTTGTAAACCCTAATACCTTTTTTTATATTAGAGATCGTTTACAAATATCAGCTCCTTTCGAGAAAACATAATAGAAACCATAAGCCAACTAAGAATACTAAGAGCCACACAAGATGTTCCTATGGAGATTTGAACTCGGGTCTCCACATTACAAACCCAAAGTTGTAACCAATTGATCTCAACCCCTTGGAATAAACCCTAATACTTTTGATATATATATATATATATATATATATATATATATATATGATCGATTCATGATCTGTGTGATGTTATGCTTTCTTGTCTTTTACTCATTCATGTGTTACTTATGAGTAGCTTATTATCTTGTATCATTGCGGTGAGTATCTTTTGTACATATCTTGGATGAAAATATATCTCATTTTTGCTCAGTATATAACATGCCCTTCTCATGATGCTTGATGTTCTGTTCTCTAAAAACTGTGATGATTAAATTCTTGCTTGGTCGATTTTGATTTTCTTTTTGCAGATGTATAACCTTAAGGAGATTAATGCAGTTGATCACTTTAGCGAAGGATTCCATGTTAGAAGGATAGCTATTTTTGTCATTATAATTCTATTATGCAAAGCCAAGAATGAATTGTAGCCTACGATGCGAGTCTAGTCATTGATTCTTTTAGCCAATTTTGTCATCATCAAGGTTTTGGGACATCATAGTCAATACAACCCTTATTGGTGCCACTGCGACCATAAGGATATGAGTATGACTTTCATCGGATAAGATTTGGGAAACTAATGTAAGCATCAAGGTATAAGAACCAGGATGATCTGAACATTGTTTCCAGTTGATATGGAAAGGGTACACTAGTATCGAGGCATTCAGAGCCGAGATAACCATGAGTGCATTCTTGCGTAAGAAGGAAGATTTAACAGTTAAGGAGATAGTTCCAACCTCACCTTGGCATGCAAGTAAACAGGATCGAGGGATGTGAGGCTTTTCCACCTTAATGCGAAATCTCTTATCACATACAACTTGTTTACTTGGCATTATAGGATAGTCAGAACTACACCAACAAGCAGCAATAAAAGAAAAGAGTATGAAAATCACCGATAACAAACAACATTCAAGAAAATGATCATCATTCTTTTAGCAAGTTTTGATTGTTGTAGGTTTGTCTATGTAAGGTGTTGAAAAACACCATTGTGCTTATGGGTGTTAGTGTTGAAAAAAACTGTTATGTGCTTGAGTGTTATTAAGCCAAGATTCTAGCGCTTTATCCGGTGTGTGTTGAAAAACACAGATGTGTCCAAATAAGTAGTGTTGAGAAACATTGTTGGATTAAGGCGTTGAGAAACACTAGTGGCGTTAGTGGAAAACTGTCCGGTGGCTAGAAGATCAAGATAGCTATCATTGATTAGTGGGACGACTGACAAGGTGTTGACTTGATAACCAAGAGACTGCCCTTAATGATGAACAAACCTATAAGACTAAGATATCGATCGATTCCAAACTAGGATGCTATGTCAATGTTTGGATTGGGTTGCACAAAGCGACGAAGAGCTATTAAAAGCAGAAGAGTAGAGCTGAGATAGTCAAGATACACATTGATAGATGGAGTGCTAGTTACAAGTGACGCCTGTTTGCTAGGTTTTCACCACTTGGAAGAAGTACTATTTTTTCTTCCAAGGCGCCTGTTTACTAGGTTTTCACTAAGGCACTTTTTTCTCTTTTTCACTTTTTTTTTGCTTTTTACCTATTTTGATTTTTTTTGTATTTTTTACTTTTTCACTTTTTTTGTTGATCCATCAAGGTGCCTATTTGCCAGGTTTTCACCTAGATGACCATTTTTCAGGACTTTTTCCGAATATTTTTGGATTTTGTGCTTTTTGTTGTTTTTGGTATTTTTTCAATATCATTTTTGTTGTACAGGTCCTACTCAGAATGTCTAGTTGTAGAAATTTTTTAGGTGGATCATGTTGATGGTATCAAGAAATGTCTCCCCTTCTCGATTTGATAGTTGATAGGCTAGCTCCAAAGCCAAATGTTGCAGTAATCATGAAGGGAACTAGCCAGTTGGGTTCAAATTCGCCCTTTTTCTCGTGATGTTGATTTTTTGAATTTTCTTTAAGTACAAGATCTCCTACCTAAAATTCTGTGTCTTACTTTCTTTTTGTAACCTCTATACATCCCTTTCTAATAGACCCTTAAATGGTCGAGTGCTTCTTTCCTTCTTTCATCCAGTAATTCTAATTCTTGGATTCTGGAAATTAGGTAATATTCATCAGTGATGAGCCCTTGCAGTGAGATTATGAGTGATGGTATCTCTACTTCAATAGGAAGTACTGCTTTTGCGCCATATACCAAGGAAAATGGTGTTTCTCCTGTAGGAGTTCTGATGCTGGTATGATAGGCCCACAAAGTCAGATTTAATTGGAGATGCCAGTCTTTTCCCGACTTACTCACTGTCCTATGAAATATTTTCATTATGTTCTTATTGTTAGGAATAACAGTCCACCAAAACAATTGAGAGTGGGGGTGAATCAGTTGTGAGATAGATTATTAAACATTAAACATTAAACATTATAAACCAAAACCTTAATCCAAATGATAATACAATAAATGCAACACCATAACACAATCCTTTTTTTCAAGGGAAACCCGTTAAAGGTAAAAACCCAGTGGGAATTATGAGTATAGTATCCCTACTGAAAGATTTAGCCCTGTTAGGAGCTTATTAATGCATTACAATATATAGTCCTTGTTAGAGGACAAACCCTGTTAGGAGTCAAGAGTAACAGTAGGCTCACTGCCCAAGCACACTGCCTAAAGAAGGTTAAATCCACCTTCAGGACTTACTGTCTGAAATACAAGTGTATATGCAATATACAATCCAATAAATTGTCTGATAGCAAATATCTTTTCTTGATTAGTTCCAATGAAGTCTCTTAATCACATCCTCTTCTCTACATCCAGCAGACTTTGCACAAACAAACTCTCAGCTTCCACACTTTGCCACTTTTCTACTCTCATAAAAGAAAACAAATTTCTTTTATACAAATTTACAAAAAGCATTTAGGTCAGCCAATTAAGACTTCCCCAATGCAAAAATAATTACTTAACCCCATTCTAAGATAGACATGGTACCTATAACAAGTAAACATCAATTAAAATTCATCAATTATAATCCAAGATTTGTAATCCATGCTCACACTCTATAATACATGCTCCATCTCTGAAGTCGGCCCCAAATAGGTCTTCTCCAGAACACATGGCAAAGATGATGTCACCAAGAGTCCTGTGACCCAAGAAAGCTAAAAAACATTCCTCAACATGCCTTTTTCAAATCCCCAAGCTCTCATATCATGAATCCATATCGCACGCAATTTATCCTCAAAACCCAGAGACTAACTCTGCCAAGAATCACTACCACAGTCCAGTACCCATTCTTCACTAAAAAAAATGTAACTCACTTAATCTGAAATATCAAGCCATGTGACCTTAGACATAATATCACAACATATCCCTGTACACATTACCATCTTTGCTTGTTCTGAATCAACAATATAGTACTCATACACTTCTGTCAGTCATCTAAGCAATAATAATAACTAGTTTGTTCTACCTCCACAGAAACATATGTTGACATTAGTGACAAAACATGTATGTCAACAACATCAAAAACCAATTCCAACAATCTCTCCCTTTGGCATTGATGGAAACATATGAGAAAATTCATCAACCCAAAAGTATTCACTCTCAATACAATCTTCTCAATATCCTCAACACAGCTCTCCCTGAAACAATAGGGATTTTCACATAGAATCTCCCCCCCTTTGACAATAATGGAAAAGGGTGTCATAACTCAACTTCTGATCATCTTTCCTTTGCAAGGTGTAGCTTTTTCAAATCTTCATGCCTCCAAAAACCAGGTACAAAATCACCCAAATGTGTTCTATATTGTTCCTGCGATCACTTCCCCTAAGGAGTATATCCATACATCAAGTCTAGAAAATGATATAGCTTTGAAAGCCATTGGACTGATGCATTCTTGCATCAACTTAATTCTCGCAAGGAGGGGCTCTCACCCCAAGCATACCTCTGAGATACTTAAAGGCATCCTTTGGAAAAGGTTTTGTAAATATATTTGCTATCTGTTCCTTTGTGTTGATATACTCCAATCTAATCTGCTTCTCTGTAACTTTGTATCTTAAGAAATGGTACTCAATGGAACTATGTTTAGTCTTTGAATGCATAACTGGATTCTTTGACATATTCAGTGTGCTAGTGTTATCACAATGGATAACCACAGGCTCATCAAAATTTATCCCAATGTCCTTCAACATTTTCTTCATCCAAACAATCTGTGTGCAATTTATAACAGCAACAACATACTCTGATTCAGCAGTAGACTGAACTATATAGTCCTTTTTACTTAACCAAGAAACCAATCTTTTCCCAAGAAAGAATACACCACCACTATTACTCTTTCTGTCATCAACATTTCCTGCCCAATCAACATTAGTATAAGCATGCAAAATAAAATCGTCAGGTTTTTTATACTGTAAGAAATAATCTAGTGTTCCTTTCAGATATCTAAATATTCTTTTTTACAGCAGCAAGGTGTGTCTCTTTAGAATCTGCTTGATTTATTTCCATTATTCCAACTGCATTAGCAATATCTGGTCTAGTGTGAGTTAGATATTGTAAGACTCCAATTATAGATATGTACTTTGTCTAAAAAACACTCTGAGATTATCAGTAGTAGTAAGCTTGTGACCAGTAACCATAGGTGCTCCAGCAGGTTTACAATCTTCCATTCCAAAAAATTTCAACATTTCTTTAAGATACTTGGTCTGAGAAATAAAAATACCATTCTTGTTCAGATTAATTTGCAATCCAAGGAAAAATTTCATCTCACTAATCATTGACATCTCAAATTCATTTTCCATTTCCTTAGAGAAATTTTTACTCATTACATCATTTCCTCGAAAAATGATATCATCAACAAAAACTTCAACTATTAGAATTCCATCTTCAGTAGTTCTTAAGTACAAATTATTATATGCATTACCTTTTCTGAAACTAAGATGAAGTAGATACCTGCCCAATCTTGCATACCTTGCTCTAGGTGCTTGTTTCAGTCCATACAAAGCTTTCTTCAACTTGCAAACCATGTCCTCATCTTCTGTTAGAGGAAATCCATCAGGTTGTTCAATATATACTTCCTCTTCTAGATCTCCATTCAGAAACTTGGATTTCACATCCATCTGATATACTTTGAAGTCTTTGTGTGCAACATAAGCAAGAAATAATCTTATAGCCTCAAGCCTAGCAACGAGAACAACTATTTCTTCAAAGTCTATGCCTTCTTGTTGCGAGTAGCCTTTACAAAATAGTCTTGCCTTATTTCTTACAACCATTCCTTCTTCATTCATCTTGTTTCTGAAAACCCACTTAGTTCCTATAACATTCTTATCTTTAGGTCTAGGACCTAGTTCCGGTTCGACTTGAGAAATCAAACAAATTTCATCTCTTAATCTCGATATTGTCATCATTCCTTTATTTGCATTGCCAATAATTTGATTTTCAGGATGGTTTTTCTTAACATACCTTAGAGTCTTAGGAATTTCAGTAGGATCATTTGAGTCATCTTGACATACCTCAATCTCATGGTCAATCTCAAAAGGTTCTTCTTGATCTGCAACAATCACCTTAATATCTATAGTCTGGTTGGAGTCATATATTCTTTCCTGAGTCTGGAAATTTTCATCAATCCTCACATTACAACTTTCAATCATCTTCCTTCAACTCATAGTGAAACATTTATAAGCTTTTCTCTTAGTGGAATAACCAAGGAAGATTCCTTTATCACTTCTAGCATCAAACTTTCCTATGTCATTATCTTTTTTGATATAGCTTTTATGACCAAATATTCTACAATATTTCACAGTAGGAGTATGATTAAACCATAATTCATAAGGATTCTTACTTGTGCCTTCTCTGATCTGAATTATGTTCAAAGTATAAACAATAGTAACAACTTATCTCCAATAAACATGTGATACATTTCCTTCTAGCAACATGGTTCTTGTAGCATCTAATATTGTTTTGTTTCTTCTCTCTGTTATTCCATTCTGTTGTGGTTTTCTAGGAGCAGATGTTTGTATGTATATTTCATGCTCTTTGTAGTAGGTATTGAACAAGTCTGAAGTAAACTCTCCACCTCTATCTGATCTCAAATATTTTATCTTTAAACCTGATTCATTCTCAAATTTTGCTTTGAATATCTTGAATTTGTCAAAAGCCTCATATTTCTCTCTTAGATATGTAACCCACATCATCCTAGAAAATTCATCAACACCAATTATAAAATACCTTTCACTGTAGTAAGATCTCATTCTTGTAGGACCATACAGATATGTATGCACTAGATCTAACTTCCCTTTCACTGAGTAAGATTGTCTTTTAAAACTACTTCTAGTCTCTTTCCCCATTACAGATTCTCTACACATGGTGTTAGATGGTTTCACAATCTTTGGTAGGTCTCTAACAACATTAGTCATGCTTGCCTTCACAATATTATCAAAATTGACATCAAAACATATTCTATACCATAACCAACTGTCATCAACTTTCGCAACAAAAAGAAGCCTCAGATGTATTTATTTCAAATACATTACCTCTTGCCTTAGTACTAGATTTGATCAATTCTCCTGACTTACTTCTTATAGAATATTTCACATCAATAAATTTCAATTGATAACCTTTGTCCACCAGCTATCCAACACTCAACAAATTATGCTTAAGTCCATCAACAAGTGACACATCGTCAATATTAGTCTTTCCATCCAAAGAAATAGATCCAAATCCATTGATAAACTAAGGAGTGTTGTCACCAAATCTCACAACACCACCATCATATTTGGTTAACTTAACAAATTTATTTCTATCTCCAGTCATATGGTGTGAACAACCACTATCTATGACCCATTCAGATTTCTTTTCAACATGTGACACTAAGGCTCTCTCTTCATGAATATGTTCATCATCCTTGATAGAAATAAATCCAATCTCATCATAATCAATAGCATCATCATCAGAAACACCTTCACTAGCATAGTAACATTCCTTATCCTTGGAATACTTAGGTCTATAAAACTTAGATTTATGCTTAGGAACCCTTGTAGGACATCTAGATGTAAAATGACCTATCTTATTGAATGAAAAACATTTCAGAGGTAACTTTCCTTCAAACTTACCCTCACCTCTCTTTTCTCTTCTAGAAATCAAGGCCACAATTTTATCTCTTTCTTTCTTCTTCCTATATCTGTTCCCAATCATTAGCATATTCACCAAGCTCTTCTCTCAAATCACTTGTGCTGGTGCTCACAGTCCCTGAGAAAGTCTTTTTATTTTTATGCACAGTCACCTTAAATGTTGTCTCAACTTTAGGTAATGAATCTCCCAGCTCTGCAGCCTCAAATTTAGTTAATTTTGCAATCACGTCTCTCTATTGAAGTTCGTCATCAAAGGTATGATCTCCTCAATAGCTTGCACTTTAGTTTTGTAAAAAGGTGTCAAACATCTATGAATCTTTGCAATCACTTCATCTTCATTGTATATGCCTCCAAAGTTTTTAATGCCAATAACAACCTCTATAACTCTCTGTACATATGCTCTAATGTTCTCATCATCTTTCATTTTCAGATTGTCCATCCTTGTCTTCCAGTTCCGCAACTTTGCCTATTTCATAAACTTATCTCCTTCATATAGTGCTTCCAATCTTGAACATATTTTGTGCAGAATCCAAGTCTTTAACATCTGTGAATTCACCTTCAGAGAGAACACTAATCAGTGCTTCTCTTGCAACTATGTTACAAGAAAACAACTTATTTTCATCATATGTAGCTTTATCCAATTCATCTTCAGTCTTGACCAGCTCATCCTTCTTTGTAATCATACAATAATCAATTCCCAAACATAGCAAATGAGTTCTCATTTTGTTCTTCCAAATGTCAAAGTTTTCAGGATAAAACTTTGGACTATCCTTCCTGTAGTATGCCATTTTTCAGGATCACCTCAAGCTGTTAAGATTTCTCTTTAAGGACCAGAAGCTCTGATACCAATTGTTAGGAATAACAGTCCACCAACACAACTGAGAGGGGGGTGAATTAGTTGTGAGATAGATTATTAATTATTAAACATTATAAACCAAAACTTTAATCTAAATGATAACACAATAAACGAAACACCATAATACAATCCTTTATTGTCGAGGAAAACCTTTTAAAGGTAAAACCATGATGGGAATTAGCACCCACAAATAGTGTATTGAGAGTATAGTATCCATGCTAAAAGATTTAGCCCTGTTAGGAGCTTATTAATGCATTACAATACATAGTCCCTGTTAAAGGACAAACCCTGTTAGGAGTCAAGAGTAATAGTAGGCTTACTGCCCAGGCACATTGCCTAAACAAGGTTAAATCCACCTCTAGGACTTACTGTCTGAAATTCAAGTATATATGAAATATACAATTTAGTGAATTGTCTGATAGCAACTATCTTTGCTTGATCAATTTAAATGAAGTCTCTTAATCATATCCTCTGCTCTACATCCAACAGACTTCGCACAAACAAGCTCACAGCTTCCACACTTCATTGTTTTTCCACTCTCATAAAAGAAAACAACTTTCTTTTATACAGATTTACAATAAGCAGTTAGGTTGGCCAATTAAGACTTCCCCAATGCACAAATAATTACTTAACCCTTTTCTAAGATACACATGGTACCTATAACAAGTAAACATCAATTACAATTCATCAAATATAATCCAAGATCCGTAATCTACCCTTGCACTCCATAATACACGGTCTATCTCTGAAGTCGGCACCAAATAGGTCTTATACAGAACACATGCCACAGTTGACGTCACCAAGGGTCCTACGATCCAAGAATAATAACAAAAATTCCTCAACATGTCTTTTTCAATTCCCCAAGCTCGCATATCATGAATCTATATTGCACGCAATTTATCCTCAAAACCTAGAGACTAACTCTATCAAAGATCACTGTCACAATCTAGTACAAAGTCTTCACTAAAACATTTGCAACTCACTTTGTCTGAAATATTAAGCCATGCGACCTTAGACATAATATCATAAAACATCCCTGTACACATCGCCACCTTCACTCATTCTGAATCAACTGTATAGTACCCGTACACTTCTATCAGTCATCTAAGAAACAATAATAAACAATTTATTCTGCCTCTATAGAAACATATGTTGACATCAGTGACAACATGAATGCCAACAACAACATCAGAAACCAATTCCAACACTTATTGGATGCTTTAGCCTGTCCATTTCCTTGGGGATAATAGATAGAGGAACAGTGTTGGGTAATTTTGAACTTCTCACATAAATCATCCATATCTTTGTTTTTGAATTGTCCTTTGATATCTGTTATAATAGAGGAAGGCATCCCATACATGCAGATGATGTAGTTTAGGATAAACATCGATATTTGTTTTTCGGCTGCTTTGACGAGTGAGAGTGCTTCAACCCACTTGGTAAAGTACTCAGTGGCTGTAACAATGAATTTGTGTCAACTAGATGAGGAGAGGTATATTTTACCTATCAAGTCAAATGCCCATTGTTGGAATGGCTAGTGTGTGTTGAAAGGTAACAGCTCGCGAGCAGGAGCATGGATTAGGATTTTGTGTAATTGGCATTTCTTGCAGGACTTAGCAAACTGAATAGCATCTTTCTCCATAGAAGGCCAATATTACCCCACCCTTAGGAGTTTCTTAGCTAATGAAAGACCATTCGAGTGAGACCCAGAAATACCTTCATGGACTTCTTTTAGCGCATGTTCAGACTCTTCATATTCTAGACACCTAAGGAGAGTACCATCTAGACCTCTTCTGTACAAAATGCTAGCTATGATCAAATAATGCACGACATTTCTTGTAAGTTTTCTCTTCTCATTTCTGGACAGGTCATCAAGGATTATTTGGTCATGAAGGTAGGAGTATATTTGGCAATATTGAGAGGATTCAGTCCCCACAATTGAGCATACTATTTGGGACTCTAGAGAATCATAGGCCGGAAAAGGGAGTTCTTCCACTAGGAAGTCATAGCGAAATTGACGCTCCTTTAATTGTAACATTGAGGCCAAAGCAGCCATGGCATCAACAAATTTATGTGCTTCCCTTGGTATTTGTTGGAAAGTGATGAATATAAAGTACTTCTTTAGATCGTCAACCATCCTCTTATATGGCATGAGCTTCTCATCCTTGGTTTGATATTGATCGTTGACTTGATTGATCACTAACTGATAATCCCCGTAGATGCGTATTTCTGTGGTTTTCCATTCGACAACCAAATTTAGTCCATTTGCCAAATCCTCATACTCATCTATGTTATTTGTGCAAGGAAAGATAATCTTGTATTCTTTGGGAATTTTGTAACCTCGGGGTGTTATAAAGAGAACACCTACTCCATACCCTTGTTGTGTGAACGAGACATCGAAGAACATTTTCCATGAGTGCTCCTTCAGATGTAGAATAGCTTCATCAGGAAACTCTATGGTCAAGGGTTTACCGTCTTGAAGGGGAACATCCTCTAGATGATCAACAATGACTTGTCGTTTGATGGATTTTCTCTCTATGTACTCAATGTCAAATTCGCCGAGTATCATCACCCATTTTGCTAGTCTTCCAATCAAATTTGTCTAGTTTAACAAGTACTTTAAAGGATCAATTTTTGCAATTAATTTGACAGAATGTGTGAGCATGTAATGCCATATCTTTTGAGAAGCAAATAATACTGCTAAGCAAGCTTTTTTAATAATGGTGTAATTGTGCTAAAAAAAAAAAACCATTGTTCTGCTTATATAGTAAATTGCACTTTCTTTTTCTATTTCATCATGTTGTGGTAGTAGAGCTCCAAGTGACATTTCCATAGCTGAGATATATAGGAGAAGATGTTTTCTTGATAGTAGTGTGATGCAGGAGCATCTTGGGTGTAAGAGAAATCTTGCATCACCCAAAAATATTTTCTGGTTTCTTTCCAATAAGGGCTATTTTGTGTAGAGCTGCTATTTCTGGAAAGTTACTATTTTTAGTAAGTTTTTCGTTTCAGCTCAGAATGTTCTATTTTCTTTCCTGGAGGTTCACTTTGATTGTATCAGCCTACCAGTAAAGTTTCTATTGGTGCCCAAAACCAATGGATCAGATTTGGCCAATTGACAGGTACACACTGATACCTCTGCAGTTCTGGCTTAATTAGGCCAAGGCTGGTAGGCCCGATTCTACTTCAACTTGAACAATCCTCTATGATACCTAACTACATACAAAGACAATCAAATCTCCTCCTAAGGCGGTGAAAGGTCCTTGGAGGAAACAATACAATCTCCTGATGATTTTTAATATGCAGAATTTAAACTAAATTGAATTATCCCTAAAAACCCTAATTTAATAAATGGTCTGAAAAGTGATTAGATTATCTACGAACTACAAAATACGAATCAAAAGACAACTTTCAAAAAATAAGATCAGTGCCTACTGAACATATGGGTTAAAGAGTCAGAAATCTCAATCCTATGTATAATCAAAGACGATTTTAAAAAAACTTACTTTTAATAAAGCAAGATCATCACCTCACAGGCTTCCGCTTGACTTACAATTCAAATTAATTTATATGGCTAATCTCATCAAATTTAACTCAAATTAAGAGACCGACAAGAACAACAAAAGACACTTAGATCTTACAATTGATATTCAAACCACATATATTAAATCTAACTTCTATACTCAGGGAATATAACATAGTGAAGCACTCTAATACACAGAGTATCTGAAAGACTAACTGAAAATCATTAACAATATAACCATAAATAACAGAGTAGCACTTATCTCATTTGACATTTGAAACTTCGTACATAATGATTCATATTTGCAGTAGTATATCCCTTTTTCTCTAGAGTTTTTCCCCAAAAAAATCTCATTGTAATGTTTGAAAGTTAAATGACCTAATATTTATATCCATTTCAAAAGTTTCCTGTGAAAGGACATACCCTTTCATAAATACCTAATCCCTAAAACTACCCCCAAATAATTACAATAATTTAACCATATATATGGTTTAAGGGAATAAAACCCTTCCCATATTTACAAATATTCAAATATGTGTTCGTCAAATCTTTAGATAATCTGCTCGGTTATCATCACCTGTCTTGGATATAAATCTCCTGTACTTTAAATAAACTTTGGCTTAGGGCTCATTATATTATTTTCAAATTTCTAAAATGACCTCCAAGTCAAATATTAGTTTTAATAATATATCAAAGTAAATTATCAGAGATTTACAACCTAAAAAGATTTGTTACAATATATATAAATGTTACTTTGAGAAAATAAGAAAAGTACTAGTAAAATTTAAAATTATTATATTTATCAAAAGTACTCTTATATTCACCAAAGTACAAAATCCTATTAATAAGACAAACCCTAAAATCTATTTATCTTCAAAACATACACAACATCATATTAATAAGAAGGGATAATAAAATCTATGTTTTAATTCAAATTTTGATTTTCAAATAAGAAAATATTTCCCTCTTACCAAAAAATTAATTCCACCCTAAAATGCATAAGGGATAAAATTTACCCTAAGATAACATTTAAAAGATTTTCAAATGTAAAAGAATATTTGTCTCATATGGATAAATATATTTCTAAATCCTAGGGTATGATAATTATAAACATTATGATTCACCCTAGAAATAAAAATTACAATGTAATACTTACCCTAAAATGCTATCTCAAATAATTTACATAGGGTAATAGTAAAATATTTTTGCAAATCAAAATTTGTAATGTCACAAATATTAAATAATTTCAACTTTGGCAATATTTAAATAATTTAGATCAAATAACATTTTCAAAATAATTTACCCTATTGAAATATTTCACATTAGTAATCTAGGGTAACTTTAAATAATGCTTAAAAAATTATGTTAATGAAAATCTAAATCACATCTTTAATGCAAAATCCTTTTAAAAGCACAAAAGATAAAAAGAAATGTGATAATATGATTTTCACTAACACATAACTCGAAGAAAACATATAGACTAACTAGTTAGAGGGGGATGGGTAGGTAGGTAGGAAAAAAAGGGTTGGCTTGAGAGGTCGAGTGTTCAACTCCTGATCACCACCCTTTTACCCTATATACTTATTATCCTTTTTTTTTATTTATTTTTTAATTTAAAAAATAGTTATGCATTTAATCCGTTGAAATATAATATTAAAACTTTGCTAATAAATATGAAAATAAGATAATGACAATTATTTAGGGCCTTTTTGATTGTTTAATCAATTTTTAAAATAGGGAAATATTATGAAAATAAAAACAAATATTTTTACTTCCTTGATATTGTGAATAAAGAGGGCCTAAATTTTCAGGTACCAACAGTTTCATTGCCAGATAAAGTCCAGTTTTGTAGATATTGGATATTTTCGGTATTGGCAGCAGGGTATAGAAACTTCGAACTCAGCATTGAAGGCATTAGAGGCCCTGAATGGGGTCAAAACCTTAGCAGACTAGAACTTGCATGAGTAAGGAATTGTAGATTTTGTGGCATTTCCAAAATGGGGTTAGGGCGGCCCATCGGGTCAATGGTTGATGAGTTATGGTCTCCGGAAGTTGCGCTACCTGAACTTGAAAATGTTAAAGTTTCTTCAAATTTTCTTTTTGGGTTCCGAAGTTGTTTGGGCCTACTCTAATGTAATAAAAAATGAATAATAATATCTTAGGGATGGTTGGCCTCAAACTTTAGGGTTTAAGAGCAATCCTGGGTGTAAGAGCAATCTTGCATCACCCAAAAATATTTTCTGGTTTCTTTTCAATAAGGGCTATTTTGTGTAGAGCTGCTATTTATGGAAAGTTACTATTTTTAGTAAGTTTTTTGTTTGAGCCCAGAATGCTCTATTTTCTTTCCTGGATGTTCAATTTGATTGTATCAGTCTGTCAGTAAAGTTTCATTGCCAGATCATGTCTAGTTTTGTAGATATTGGATATTTTCGGTATTGGCAGTAGGGTACAGAAACTCTGAACTCAGCTTTGAAGGTTTTAGAGGCTCCAAATGGGGTCAAAACCTTAGTTGACTAGAGCTTGCGTGAGTCAAGCATTGTAGAGAACTTCATGGAATTTCCGAAATGGGGTTAAGGCGGCCCATCGGGTCAACGGTTGATGAGTTATGGTCTCCGGAAGCTGCGCTACCTGAACTTGAAAATGTTAAAGTTTCTTCAAAATTTCTTTTTGGGTTCCGAAGTTGTTTGGGCCTACTCTAACGTAATAAAAAATGACTAATAATATTTTAGGGATGGTTGGCCTCAAAATTTAGGGTTTAAGAGCAATCCTGGGTGTAAGAGCAATCTTGCATCACCCAAAAATATTTTATGATTTTATTTCAATAAGGGTTATTTTGTGTAGAGCTGCTATTTCTGAAATGTTACTATTTTCAGTAAGTTTTTTGTTTGAGCTCAGAATGTTCTATTTTCTTTCCTGGAGCTCCGCTTTGATTGTATCAGCCATCCAGTAAAGTTTCATTTCCAGATCAACTCTAGTTTTGTAGATATTGGATATTTTCGGTATTGGTAGCAGGGTATAGAAGCTTCAAACTCAATTTTGAAGGCTTTAGAGGCTCTTAACGGGGTTGAAACCTTGGCTGACTAGAGCTATGGGAAATATATTGTTGTAGATCACTTCGTAGCATTTCTGAAATGGGGTTACGGCGGCCCATCGGGTCAACAGTTGATGAGTTATGGTCTCTGGAAGTTGTGCTACCTGAACTTGAAAATGTTGAAGTTTTTTCAAAATTTCTTTTTGGGTTCCGAAGTTATTTGGGCCTAATCTAATGTAATAAAAAATGAATAATAATATCTTAGGGATGGTCGGCGTCAAACTTTAGGGTTTAAGAGAAATCTTGCATCACCCAAAAATATTTTTTGGTTTCTTTTCAACAAGGGCTATTTTGTGTAGAGTTGTTGTTTCTGGAAAGTTATTATTTTTAGTAAGTTTTTTGTTTGAGCTCAGAATTTTCTATTTTATTTCCTGGAGGTTCACTTTTATTGTATCAGCATGCCAGCAAAGTTTCATTTCCATATCATGTCTATTTTTGTAGATAATGGATATTTTCTGTATTGGTAGCAAGGTATAGAAACTTTGAACTCAGTTTTGAAGGCTTTAGAGGCTCTGAATGGGGTCAAAACCTTGGTTGACTAGAGATTGCGCAAGTCTAGCATTGTAGAGCACTTTGTGGCATTTCTGAAATGGGGTTATGGTGGCCCATCGGGTCAACAGTTGATGAGTTATGGTCTCCGAAAGTTGTGCTACTTGAACTTGAAAATGTTAAAATTTCTTCAATATTTCTTTTTGGGTTCCGAAGTTGTTTGGGCCTACTATAATGTAATTAAAAATGATTAATAATATCTTAGGGATGGTCAGCCTCAAAATTTAGGGTTTAAGAGTGGGTGTAAGAGCAATCTTGCATCACCCAAAAATATTTTATGGTTTCTTTTCAATAAGGGCTATTTTTTGTAGAGCTGTTATTTCTAGAAAGCTACTATTTTTAGTAAGTTTTTTGTTTGAGCTCAAAATGTTCTATTTTCTTTCCTGGAGGTTCACTTTGATTATATTAGCCTTCCAGTAAAGTTTCATTGCCAGATCAAGTCTAGTTTTGTAGATATTGGATATTTACGATATTGGCAGCAGGGTACAGAAACTTCGAACTTAGTTTTGAAGGCTTTAGAGGCTCCGAATGGGGTCGAAACCTTGGCTGGCTAGAGCTTGTGCAAGTCAAGCGATTTAGAGCAGTTTGTGGTATTTCCAAAATGGGGTTATGACGGCCCATCGGGTCAATGGTTGATGAGTTATGGTCTCCGAAAGTTGCGCTACCTGAACTTGAATATGCTAAAGTTTCTTCAAAATTTCTTTTTGGGTTCCGAAGTTCTTTGGGCCTACTCTAATGTAATAAAAAAATGAATAATAATATCTTAGAGATGGTCGGCCTCAAAATTTAGGGTTTAATTTCTAGAATCTTCTTGGGCGGTTAAAATTGCCAATATATTGAAGGCTCGTAAGGTTCTCTAGGGCAGTTCTGGGTTATGCATCTGATGGCTCTAGTTTATAGATTATTGTAATAAAATGCCCATGTGGCTGTGTATGTTTCTATTTATGAATATTGTAATTTTAATTTCATGGTGGATAATAGAAAGCCCATTTCCCGTCTTTACAAATCTTGTTATTCTCGATTTTGTTGTGTGTTTGTGTTAATAAGGGGAGCACCCTTCATCATGGTTCCATTAATACATGAGGGTTTTCTAGGTAGTCTTTGATATGTTGAAAGTGCTTCTCACATCCTCCATCGCACTTTAATGTTACGCCCTTATGTAATGTTTTTGTGAAGGGTTGGTCTTTATCTGGTAGCTGAGAGATAAACTTCCTGATTGACTGTAGCTTGCCTTGCAACGTTTTGATTTGGTTGATATTTCTTGGCAGTCTCATTTCTATAATTGCTGTTATTTTTTCTGGATCAACTTTAATTCCTTTTGCTGAGACAATCCACCCAAGGAGCTTACCTGATGTCACACCAAAGGCACACTTTTTTGGATTTTGCCTTGGTTTGAATTACTCCATTCTGTTAAAAATATTCTCTAAGTCAACCAAGTGTGTAGCTCTCTTTGCTGATTTTGCCAGAGTATCATCAACATAGTCCTCCATATTCTTATGCATCATGTCATGGAATATGGTCGTCATAGGCCTCTGGTATGTTGCTCCTGCATTTTTGAGACCAAAATCCATAACATTCCAATAGAACGTGCCCCAAAAAAAGGTGAAAGATGTCTTCTCTTGATCTTTGGGTGCTATTTTTATCTGATTCTATCCCAAAAAGCCATCCACGAGGGAATACATTTTGTATCCTGCTGTGAGATCCACAATCATGTCAATGTTGGGAAGTGGGAAATCATGTTTTGGACAAGCTTTATTCAAATCTCAAAAATCTGTACAGACTCAGATTCACTCATCAGTCTTGGAAACATGCACGATGTTGTAAACCCAGTCGATGTATGCTATAGCTCTGATGAATTCTGCTTTTAACAATTTTTCTAGCTTAGCTTTGACCAATAGTGCTACATGAGGGTGAATCTTCCTGAGCTTTTATTTGACTGGCTAGACACCGGGAGCAATTGAAAAATGGTGCGTTATCAAGTTTGTATCAAGTCTTGGCATGTCTGAGTAGGACCAGGCAAAGTTGATCTTTTTGTTCATGAAAAAATGAGTAAATTGTTGTTTCTCCTTTGTGGACAATGACTATGCTAGATATATCAGTTGGGGTTCCTCTTTTGTTCCCAGATTAGTTGGTTGTGTATGCTCTATGAGCACTGAAGACTGCTCCTGAAAATGATTAGGCAGGATATCAAGTTTCCCATCCTTTGGCACCTCTAAGAGGTTTTCACCATTGGATACATCATTTATTTTTACAATTTTTGGTTCTAACACTGCCACAAAGCGGTTTTCACCGCTAGATCGCTTTTTCTTTTTATTTCTCTTTTTAAGACTGAGATACTTGATATCCCCCCTCTGTCATGTTTACGCTCATTTCACTGGTGGAAGAAGTGAGGGGCTCAATAATATTTAGGTAACATGCCAAAGTGTAGTCATTTGGAGAAGAGATTAGGTTTAAGGGCTCACTTGGGTTCCATTCGATAAGTTCAGGATGGATTAGAGATAAAGATCTAGTAGGTTCTAAAGATAGCACCGCTTTATCATGATCAAGGATTTTAATGGGTAAGAGAAGGTCTATAGCATGACTCTCCGAAGGAGTGCCCAAACCGTGAAGCGTCCTAAACTCACTATTAGATTCATTGTTAGTATTTTGTGAATCTAACCCGTTTGATCTAACACTAGCATTTTGATTCTCCTCTCGCCTAGCCATCTGCTCAAGGAAAGTTCTCAGAGGGACCATCTCAATTCTTGACATAGGTCTAGTTCCCATATTAGGGTTTCTGGCATCATTCCCAAAAATCTAATTGATGTTTTGAGGAAGGACTATTGTTGGCGTAGCATTGGAACTCTCCCCCTATTCAAATTGAGGTGCATATTTATAGATGACGTCAACTTTAATATCTATCATGGCATCTGAGAGAGAATCCCATTTGTATTCATTAGAACTTGTTTCCAAAGAATGGGGTATGTCTAGGACGTGAGTAGGAGCAACTAGTTTCCCCCATTTAGGATTCCATCCTTCTAGGTCATGCTCTATACCTTGACCAAACTCATATTTATGAGAGCTAGTATGAATTTATTTAGACTTACCTAGGTACTGTGATATGGTCATGAAGACTCCTTCGTCTCCACTAGAATGCCTTCTTCTTCTCGGTCATTTTCATCTTCTTTCATTGTTGCTTTCTCTTCACCTTCTTGTATGGATGTAAGGTGGGATGGAGATACCTCAATGGAGTGTACACTTGTATCCATGAAGTGTGGTAGATCTAGTATGTGAGAAATAGTGACTAGTTGCCCCCAGTTCAGGTGTCTTTCGTTACATTCACCTTCGGGTTCTAGTTCTGACTCATCTTGTGGCAGGTTTACTACTTATTCTTTGGTCACTTGATCTACGTCTTACAAATTTTGGGACACTAACCTATTTGGTTTGAAGGGGGCTCTGAATTAAGGTGGGATATGTGATTCCCCTTGGTAATGAGAATTTTCTATTTATATATGTAATAGTCTTTCAAATGATAACCTTGTAATCTCTACTTCTTCTTCAGTTTCATCATTTGAGTCCTTTGTTCAAATTTTTATAGGACTATTGTTGGAGAAAGGTTTATTTTTTTTTTCATGGTATCCCAGTCCTATTTTGTCTATTGGACTCTTGAATTTCACGTGTATGAGTTATGTTAACCCTTTATCTTTACCTAGGGGTCCTTTTCCTTTATACCCCATTTATTGCATGAGTTGATATCCTTTACCATATTTTTACGGGGAGATTTCAATGTGCTTAATTTCTTGCTCATGCTCTTCTCCTTTATAAAGCCAAGCAAGAAAAACCTTTTCTCCATTCTCTTCTAAGAGAGAAACACAGGCATTTACCATACCAGTCCTTTTATGTATTTCCAATTTCTGAGAGCTAGCAGACTTGAATGATGATGAGTGCATGCCATAAGATCAAGGGGATGTAGGGAGATTAGCCACTGAGGGCAAATGATATAATTGATATTCCTGATTCCCATGCTTTTGATATTCAATTTCTCCTCAAAGCTCTTCATGAGTGTTATCCGGGAACTTTCAAAGCCTTGCTCACTAGATGCCTCCTTATTATGCATAACCATGTTGTATGCTTGTTTCAAGGTGTTATAGGAGTATGTGTTATCATCCAAAATAGAGACCTCCACTCCGTTGTGCGGGAATTTTACACATTGATGATATGTTGAGGGGAATACTTGCATGTCATGAATCCATGGTCTCCCTAATAGAATGTTATATGGTAGGGGTAAATCCAACACTTGGAAAATTACATCTCTCTCAATAGGTCCAACTCTGATAGGTAACACGACCAATCCTTTTGATGACCTTTCTTCATCATCATATGACTTTATGGTGATATTTCTTCTGGGATCTATAGTGTGTTCTGAAAAACCTAATGTCGTCATGAGCTTAAGAGTGCAAATATTCAAACCGACGTCTCCATCTATCAAGACACGTTTGAATCTATTTTTGTGGATCAAGATCTCTATATGTAGGGTTTGGTTATGTGGATGATTCAATGATTTATCATCTTATTCTGAAAAATATAGATAATGAGGTGAGGTCAGATGGCCTACCATAGTTTGGAACCGATCAACACCAAGGTCCTTTGGTACACTTGTTTCTGAGAGAGTCGTCTCAAGAATCTTTTTATGTGATGGTGAGATCTTGAGTAACTCCAAGATGGAAATTTGGGTTGGAGTTCCCTGTAACTAATCAACCAAATTCTAGTTTGAAATTGGGATTGATGTGACTGTTTTCTTTGATATCAAGGGTTTTAATGTAGTAGGTTGTTTTGACGATGAAGCCACTCCCTTAAGAGTAACCTTAGCTTGATTCCTTGTTAGAGCGTTAGTAGATTCAGACTCCTTTTTGTCTTTGATGATGATCACATTAACTGATTGATTAGATGGTTCAATCATGTGAATCACATTGTCATCATTAGGGTAGGTGTAATTCACTTTAGCCCCTTGGTTCTTTGAGGATTCCCCTTTTTCATATGAGGGTAGAGGTTTCTTGAAAGCCTTGTGATCACTATTTGACTGATGCCCATGAACTGTGATGGTTTCATTATCAATTAGGTCTTAGATGACATGCTTCAACCTCATGCATTCATTAGTTAAGTGTCCTTTATTCTTATGATACTCATAGAAGTGATTGTCTTCCCACCACTTAGGTTTAACTGCCAGTTCCCAAGGCTTTGAATCTAGTATCATGATGATCTTGTGAGCCACTAGAGTTTTTAATGTAGTTTCGAGAGGTTCCCCAAGAGGAGTGAAATTTCTCTTGGGTTTTGGTATCCATGGTACTTTGTCTTTTTGCGCATCTGGATTGCTCTTGAATGGTGTTGGAACATTTGCGTTGTTCTTAGCAGCTTGGATACTACTAGATAGGTTGAACACTAGCTCTTTGGGTTTGAACTTGGATGAGTCAACCACTCCGTCATTGACCACATTTTTGTTTTTGTTCCAATACTTGACTTTGTCTTTTCCATTGTTATTGTTATAATTGTTGGAGGGTTTAGTGTCCTTATATAAGGCGAGTTCACATTTTTTCCCAAGAACCTCTTCGATGCGGATAGCACTTTCCACCAACTCACTAAAGTAGTATGCTTTTGTATCTGAATTGCATAGTTCCTTTAAGGTACCAAATTATTGATGAAGATGCCAATTTTCTCAGTTTCCTAGATTTTTCAGGGATATCTCACGAATATCTTTCTCCATCTTTGGAGAATTTTGACAAAAGGTTCACCATTATGTTGTTTGGTATTGCATAAATTTAGCATGGTGACCGTATGAAAGATGTAAGAATAATGTTGGATGAACTTTTGTACGAGCTCATCAAATGTTTGAATACCAGGTGAGAGTTTTGTGAACCATTCTAAGGCTTGGCCGTTGAGGCTTTGTGGGAACATTCGCATTAGATATGTCCTTTCATGCATAAACTCCATCCCAAGAGCACAAAATCCCCTCACATGATCTTGAGGGTCACCCTCCCCATTGTACTTATCATATTTCAAAATTTCAACCTTAGGGGGAAATGGAGGCATGTGTAAGTTTTTAAGAAACAGAAAGGGACATAGAGATTCCAACGAGTATTTAGAAGGTTTTTCTTTCACTTTCTTCAATTCTCTAAGCTCACATCTCATATCTTGTAATTGTCGATTCATAATGGTGATGGGAGACTCTTCCTCTTGTTGTATAAGTCCTTCGATATCAAAGCCCTGAGGAAGTTTAACGCTTGTAGATGCTAAGTGCATGAAGTATTTATCCTTGTCCATTTGCATCATATTTTGAAAGTGTTTGTCTTGTTGACATTTTTGGATCTCTTCTTCAGTAGGTTCCTCAACCGAGGAGGAAACACTAGTGTGTTGAATTTTTCATCCTTGGCTAGATTGCCAGTCGTAAGCTGACATTGTTGATGTGTTTTGATGTGTAGTATGAGTTGATTTATGTTGAGAGCTTGATGTTTGAAACAAGGATATTGATTGATAGATATTTGGTGTGTCTTGGTTAAGAATCCTTTGAGTAGATCTTGGTTTCTAATAGGACGAGGGTCCTAGGGTAGAATCGTCGATAGATTTTCCCTCTGAATCAAGATCAGATTTTTTTTGTTGGCTTCTAGTTTGTACCATGAAAGAAAATTGTAGTTAAGAATTTAGAATGATCAGACTGATCGGTCAATGCCAAAAATTTCCAAATGATCACTTGTCCAATAGCTTGGTAAGAGATGTGTTGGTGAAGATTGTTGAGCTTGGTATAAGGTATCATGTTTTGAGACCTGAATGTCTATTATATAACACTTGTGATCGAGATGAATGGGGTTGACTATTGACGAGATAGCGTATGGAAATTAAGGTCATTCAAGGAACTAGGATGAGATATGATGAGTCAAGTCACCTGATCAAGAACTGACAACTGTTGTGAAAAGGTACTGTGATTAATTTGGGCCACATAGACAGGAAGTACATATACCAAAGATCAAGGTAACTGACTAGTTTCTGATGTAAGCCCATACAAAAATTCCCAGGTTCCCATAAGACAATTCCCAAGTTCCCAGATGAGTTGTTGTTGTTACAGTGTTTTGTCATACGACAATTCTGATAGGTGAAAATGACAGAGTATGACAGGGACAATTTGCCACTTGTTTTGAGTGAAATTTGGACCAATTTGTGCAACCTTGAGGTGAAGATGTCAATGTCTAAAGGCATTTATGTTGTTTTAGTGTCAATTTGGGGTGATTCAAACACATCAAGCACAAAAGAGTGAAAATCAAACACTTCTTATCTCTAGAGTCAATTTGTTGTAGTAAGAAAATCCTCGCTCGTTGACTTAGGTACACACCCAACAGCTAATTAGAATACGACTGTCACCAAACACACAATGGCTCTAGTCATGATGTCGTATTAGCCGAATCCAAAATCTAATAGGGGCATGATATGACGAGTGTCTTGGGGGAGTTACTATCTCCCTTGCACTTGGATTATCCACTTTCAGAGTTGAACCCGGTGGTTTCTACTCTATGGATTATAGTAAGGATCTTCGTTCAGTTGTATCCTTTGCGTTCGTGCAAGCGTGATTCAGGCGTATAGCCCCACAAAGAATCTTAGCACAAGTAATCATATAAATGTGATTGAGACCAAGAGGCCCTACTTTGTGTTATATGTGAGCCAAGTATAAGCTCAAATGACATTCGACTCTCGAGGCTTTGGCCCTAAAGAGTAAATTTTTTTAACGTGAGTTGGAGTGGTGTGGATTAAACCTCGTTCTCATGTGGGTCATTCTTGGTTGATTTTTTCCTCAACCGACAGGCTCATCTAAATGGTATATATTAAAAGCAAATGGATAGCAAAGAGAGAGTCTGGATTTCTGATTCTTCCTCAAAGAGGAGAAGAGCATAATATCCTATTTCCCTTTGTGTCTCCCAAACATGCCAAACACTTCAAGTTTGCCTAAAATATTACTTGTTTAAGATCAATTAAAACACTTCTAGGTTTCTGATATTCACTAGAAGGGAAGAGAGCATAGTCCCCTAGTGTTTTATCTTGACTCACCCAAGTAATACCTTACTTAAACTAGATGCCTAAATAACCATTAAAGAAAACACAGTCATTTGGTTGATGAAGTCATTAGGAAACCCACAAATACAAGTGTTTAGTAGTTTCAATTGAATCCCTTTCTTCTTCAAACGTCCTACAGGCACAAAAGCGTTAGTAGTTTTCAACAATGGGTGTGCATAGTGTGACTTTGGCAAGCGAATCCTTCACTAAACGTGCTGCAAAAACTTGTTAGGCTGTCAAAACAGAGAACAAAAAGACCAATATAATCATGTTAGGGGTTAGCAAGCCAAAATCAGATCAAATAAACCCCTAAAAATGTCCTCTATTTTTTAAACAAAAAAGTACAAAGGGCAACCCTAGCATCAAAGCTCGTACGAAAAATCTTTATAAAACCATATGAAAAACATGTCAAAATAATATCCCGTACAACAATTCTTATAGGACAGTATGATAATTATGACCAAATCCAGACTTGTATGACAATACAAATGTTATGAAATGACAAACTATAGTCTAATGATTTTTCGTACGAGCAGGCATGAAACATAATACGACAATGAGCGCAGTTTCATCAAAATATCAAAAATATTGAGAATTGGGATTAAAAAACTAGTTTCATGCCCCACGGTGGGCACCAAAAATGTATGTGGTAAATGTGGTCTTCAACCTGAAATACCAAACACTTAATAAACCATTAATTAAAGAGTTAGCATCATCAAATCAAATTTAAATCACTATGCAAACTACCCTCAAGAGCGGCTTATTACTTCCTAGTTGAAGTGATTTTGATTCTTAGAGGATGCTCATCATATTGGCATTTAGAATCAGTGACTAGATTACTACAAAATGGAAGATTCAAAACATGGGAAAGATGCATAAACTTTCATACTTTGCCAGCAAAACCATAGAAATTAAATGCATGGAAGCTACAAGATAAATGCACATTGAACAAGAAGTAATCTAAGTAACAATGCAACTACAAACTAATGGAAAAGAAGCTAAGAAATCATGTTAGAACTAAAATGCATCAAACTAAACTACAATGCAAATGGAGGCTACAACATGATCAAGACCTAAAACCAAAATAGCATTATAACTTTGCTTCTTCAAATTGCCTCATAACTGAGCAAGGGGAGCTATCCTTTTTATAGGAAATTCCTCGAAATGGATGGTCAAGATTGAGCCACGAAGGGCGGTTGAGATTCATCCCACTTCCATCCATGTGAGCTTGATATCGGTGAAAGGTAATTGATTGGTCAACCTTGTGCTTGTTTGGGGGAGAATGAGACAAATTTGGCAATTATCCCTTCTAATTGCTTTTTAATTGAATTTTAAGTGCTCACACATGTGTGAGGATGTGTGAATGGGTTCATTTAATTAAAAGTGTTTAGGACTTTTAATTAAATGCAAAAGTTCAATAAATTAAATGATTCGAGCTTTGATTGATAATTTGATTCAACAAGTTGTATTTAATTATGTAAGCAAATTTGATTAAATTCTCCCATAATTAGGGTCTACTAATAAATGACTTTGATTTAGGATTTCTTAAGGTCAATTAATCGAAATAGGGACTATGGGTTTACTAGACCAATTTTAAGTGATTACAAAATGTATCAATCCAACTATATTCGAAGCACAACACAATCTACAATATCACCATGAAGAAACAAAACTCTTTTCAATCCTAATCCAATTCGAATAGTACGGAAGACAGAGACAACTTTCAGAAAAATAGATTTATATTCATTCAATTTTGCCACCAATCTTTGCATACATGAATATCAACTAGTATTTCGACATTCATGGACATATATATCTCCCCAATCCAATGTCTGTAACCAATTTTCAAACCTTTTGGACCGTTGGGGAGGTTGTAAGCAACTTTGCAATATTTTTGCAACTTTATTGTCCTATACTACCTAGGACCTCTTAGGACTTCAAATGAGTGAATTTCCACTCAAGACAACCTAAGACACCTAAAAAAAATAAAAACCATCAATTTTTTTTTCCTTTGACCAAGTTTGACCACAAGGTTTATAAGTGCACCTTGGGCCAACTAGTCGTACAAATGGACCCTTATTACATCAAATGGATCCAATGACCCTTAAGGCATCTTAGGCCTATCAAACTCAATTAATTACATCTTAGGAGGGGTGCTCTTGCACCAGTTTGGTTTAGATGACATAACGTCCATTAATTTCTACAACTGAGGAGTAGTTATGTCTACGAGAGAAAAACAAAGAGGATGATTCTTTTAATTGTTTGGTTGATGACAAAAAAAACATACACAGTAAGAGAGCATTAGGAACAATTCAAATAGATATACATTTTCAAACAAAGCCAAACACCATTACTTCAAACAAAGTTGAAATCTCATTTTATGCATTATATATATATATATATATATATATATATATATATCTGTGTGTGTGTGTGTGTGTGTGTGTGTGTGTGTTG
>MU228128.1:296965-315880 GCA_018584345.1 Thuja plicata | reverse complement strand
AAATATGATTTTTCTCATTGCCTTTTTTGTTCACAGCCAATAGAATTATAAATAAATAGCATTATTTAGATTTTTTAAATATGTTGAAACTATCAAACTTTACAAAACATAAATAGACTTAAAAAATATTGAAATATGATTGGTTAAATTAATTGATTTCAAAACTAAATGATTGCAATAGTTACCTGCCTATGGCAGGAACTAATAAGGTAACCCATAAACTCTTCAAAGTATGGACCGAGACAAGTCCATAGCTAAACAAACCAAAAACAATATTTTTAAATATCTCCAATTCTATATTCTTAAGTCTTAACCCATTCCCCTATTCCTATCATTGTTTTTACTCAAATCATTTTATGTCTAAGAATAGCATTCTTATCTTTCGAAATATCATTGTACTTCTTGAGCTAACCTTTTTTTTGGTCATCTGTTGTAGCTCCTAAGTACACATACTATCATTATGTTGAGTATGAGTTCATACGTGAGTGACTATAAAAAATTCCTCTTCCTCACCTTCAAGCTACATTATCTTCACATCTTTTTCAGTCTTGTAATGTTTTCAACCCATACAAACCTTTTTTCACTATCTTTTAAAATATACTTGAGCACCACGATGGAAATATCTTCTAGATATTTTTCTTCTTTTCTATGTGCGTATTATTCATAGAGGCACTTTGAGACTTATTTTCTATCTTCTTCTTCTTCATCTTGTCATTATGTCCTATTAAGGTAATGATGTAGACCACTCAACATAAAATCAAGTTTTCTTCCAAGTCTTACCATTTCCTCGAGTATTAATGTTGTCACATTCTCTAAATTTAGATTTGATTGAGTGCTAAGAGCTGCTACACATCTCAAGTTGGATTTTGGCAAGTTCCTAAGAAACATCATCATTGGGTGTTCTTTAGAAATGATTGATCTGCATGTTACAACTAAATTTTGAGAGATTCAAATAGATTAATATGTTCTACAATATTTTGTGATTCTTACATTTTTAATCGAAAACCTTTTTGTGAAGATATAATATAGTATTAACATATCTCAATTCATACATTGAGTCAATTGTTCTTAAGTCTCTTTTGTTGTATTTGACTCATTAACAGGTAGAATCACATTTTCACTTTAAATTTAATAGCATTCGAGACAAGGCCTTGTCTTCTTTTACCTTCAACTTATTGATAACATTTACATTTTGTGTTCATTTGAACTTTTTTTTTATAAAAATAAATAAAAAAATAAATATCTTCTTTTTGAACTTCTAAAGATCAAACCCTTCATCATAAATTGTTCTAGAAGTTTTTTTGTGATTCTCTAATACCTATTATAATTTCATAATCTTAACAAAATTCAAAAAATGTTTTTACTCTTTCTTCCTATTTTCTAGACATCTATTTGTAAGCCTAATTTTATGGCATATCAATTTTTACAAAAGTGCAACTTTTGTACCCACATATTTCAAAGCCTAATATTATGGCTTATGACATTTGACAAAAGTGCGACTTTTGTACACACCTATTTCTCTAAGCCTAATTTTATGGCTTTTGAATTTTTACAAAGGTACAACTTTTGTGCACACTTGTTTCTCTAAGCCTAATTTTATAGTGTATGAGTTACAAAAGTGCATCTTTTGTATACTCCTATTTTTCTAAGCCTAATTTTATGACTTATGACCCTTTACAAAAGTACTACTTTTGTAGACACATCTTTCTCTATGCCGAATTTTATAACTTATGACTTCTTACAAACGTGTGACTCTTGTATACGCCTATTTCTCTATATGTCTTATTTTATGACTTATGACTTATGAATTGTACACACCTAATTTTATGACTTATGACTTCTTACAAAAATGTGACATTCATACACACTATTTCTCTAAACCTAGATTAAATTATTTATAATTTTGATCACAATTTATAATTTCACACACCAAAAAGTTTTAAACTAGACGTCGACATGACGGAAAAACATTGGATTGCCGTCAAAGTGGAGTAGAGATGATAATTTCCTGACAGCGAAATTTATTTTACATTATTTGTTCTTCCTTTATAATTGTACGTTTTCTGTGATTACAACTTATTATGGAGCGTACGTGCGTGAGAGAGATTTTATTGATGATCCAGCTTTAAACTAGCCAGTACAAACTGTCTTGTTACGAAATGCACGTGGTTGATATTTTGTAGAAATGTTGTCTCGCTATTTATTAGCCAAACAGTTTACTGTGCGAATAAAGAGAGACTGTGCCACCTTTTCCTGTTCTCACTGAAAAATAGTAACACCCACCACTTTGTCATGTCTTCTACTTGCCATTGTCGTCCTTGGCTTCTGACGATGATAAACACCTAATGGGGACTCATTTTTTCCCAAAACTCTCCATCTTATATATATATATATATATATATCATATTGTGAGGGAGAGGTAGAGCATCATTATTCATAATGACGATACTTTAATTCTTGATATAAGCAGCAGCAAGAGGGTGCTGACCCGAGGTACAATAGGAAGCTGACTCGGACAGACTTATGACCCTACTTTAGTTAGTCTATTGTTGTTTCATATTTATTAGAACATAAATTTTTTACATTCAAATAAACGTATCAAAGAATGTATTCATTATTCATTACGATAATATCTTTGTCATTCTATTGTTGTTCCATATTCATATATTCATTAGATCATATGTTTTTCCTGTTTACATAAGATTTGCCAAAAAATGTATTTGTTATTCATTATAGTAATATTTCAATCATTCCATTGTTGTTTCATGTTCATCAGATCACAAGTTTTTCCCTTACACATAAGACGTGTCAAAGAATGTGTTTGTTATTTATTATGATGATATTTGGGTCAATCTATTGCTGCTCCATATTCATTAGATCATACGTTTTTTCACTTCCAGATAAGATGTGTCAAAGAATGTATTTGTTATTTGTTATGATGACATTTCGACCAGTCTATTGCTTTTACATATTCATTAGATCATAAGTTTTTCCCTTACACATAATATGTGTTAAAGAATATATTTGTTATTCATTATGATGATATTTGGACCAATAAATTGTTGTTACATATTCTTATATCATATTATTTTTCCTTCTCACGTAAGATGTGTCAATTTATTACAATTTGTAATGGTGAAAATTGAATACTTTTATTTTTCCTTGACTTCCTTTGTTCGTATTCTATAAAATCACATGATTGTGTAATAGCAAAAACTACATATCTTTCTTTTTATTCTTTTAGATATATTTTAATTTAGTTGTTCTTAAAATGGTTATTGTGATCTATAAATAACATGAATCTAATTTGATTTTGTTTATATTCATTCATAAATTTTAGATCTGGTTTTTAGTTTATCTACCCATAGTTCTAGTTCGGATGTATGAATAAAAGAATTGGTTTGAGTAAGTTTCATAGTTTGTGATGACAAACTTATCTTATGATTTTGAATGGATAGATTGTGGGTATAAGTGTCTCTTTCCATTCTACTGTTATTAACTAACTTGATGCACAAAATATATGAATTACATGCTAGGGTGTTATATTTAATAATAAAATCTTAATTAATAATATCTGACAATAAAAATACACACATTCAACACCTGGAAAGAATCTTAATTACTATGTTATCTTTAGATAATTTATATATCCATAACATTCGAGGTATATTGCACAATTGATTGGTGATGAGCTTATTTTATAGTCTCTTTTGTTAGTTTGTTCATCCTTTATTTCCTATGAATTGTAAAAAATTAACATTAAAACTACAATACTTTCCTCAATGACTATTTGATAAGGTACTAAACATATTTACTCACGAACATATTATATATATTACATGTGCATGATTATTGATGAAAAAGTGATGAAATGATGTGATTGACTTTATGATAAATATTTCTAGGAACTAATATGTTGTAACAAAATGATCAAAGACATATCATGTAATTTTTTTTATAGCAAAGTAGCTGCAAATGAAGTAATTGTTTCTACAAACAATTAGCATGGATTGTAGCAATGGACATTACAAGCATTGAGATGTCCACCAAAACAACAACATGAGACTCCTAGCAATAACAAAAATGCTCAACACCTAAGATACTTCTACCACAATCATCATCAATGATTTCTATTACATTTTCATCTCAGATATTAAATTCTATTTATCATGGATATGGAATCATATTTGGACTCTAGTTTATGTTTTTTCTATTAGTTAAATAACCCTCTTCCCATTCATTAAGAATGAGTGGCAAGTCAAAATAATTTTTTAGAGTAAAATTTATGAATACAGTGTAGAAGATGATTTAAGGATTGACAATTTTATTTCCCTCAATTTTTAGTAATGTACATTTTGGTGCTTAGTTATCCTCATGAATAAGCATATGAAAGAATTCTTGGCATAGTGACTTCGTTCAATTGTTATTGTAGTAAGTACACCTACACAAGTCATGGAGAACTTCAGGTAAGGCATCAATCAATAATTTAATTTTTTGTACTTTTGTGATTTAGTTTGTCATTTAGTTTATATAGTCTCATACTATTTTATTCCTGCAGCAACTAGTTTTGATTAAAGGGAAAAATAGGTTTTGAAGGGATCAGAAACATATACAAACATATTTTGAGGGGGATCAGGAACCCCAAAAGAAACAACTATAAAGTATTCAACATTGCATAACAACAACCAACAATCTACAATGAACCAACAACCAATCAGAAGGACATACAAAGCACGGGCTACAACAACATGTCAAAGCCTCACAAAACAAACCACAGGGATTTACAAGGTTACCTACACCTTGAGAAAGAGAATCCTTTGGTTTTACCAGGTATCCTAAACCTGAACCATAGGGGTTTTGTAAGAATCCTCCAACCTTCAACAAAGAAATATTACACTAGATGGATCCCCCACTTGCATAGTTGTACTGCACCTCAATAGAAGACAACATCGCCTCTATAGGAATAGAAAAAAAGGGACACCCATGAGAAAACACTTCTTCTTATCCACATAGAATTATGCCTCTAAAGGAATTCCCTCCACCTCAATAGGAAACGTAGCCAAGACAAAGAAAACCAGCAGAGTAGAAGGGACCCAATGTAGCAAAAGGGAAGGAGAGGAAACAAGAACATCAGCACACATCCACTTAAAATGATCACACTCCAACTCTAAGACATCAGTTGCAAACAAAGATCCACCACCAATTGCAACAAGAAAGACTAGCAGAATGTAGAACACCTAGTACAACAAGGGGACGAGGAAGATCATGAACACCATAAAGCACAACCATAGAGAATCATCACAACCTTTCACTTCAAACAACCTTGTACTCAAGAGCCCCATACCTACCACAAGCCAACAGATAAAGAGAGAAGGGATCCAATGAAGTGAAAGGAAGGGAGAGGGGGAAAACACATCAAATCCCATCCTCATAACAAATTCTTAACCCCATGCCCTTCCAATAACACCTTGACCAAAATCTTACCCGCCCTTACCAAAAAACAACAATGAAGGCAAAAAACCACCAGACAAGTGAAGAAGGAGAAGGGCATATTCACAGTAAAGATCACCCCCTTAAGACACATACAACTAGGTGCCCCCAATCACACAATTATCTGAGACCACCACCCACCAACACCCAGAGTTTTTGTTTCCCGAGTAAAAGGAACCTTGAACACAAGGAGGGAGGCAGAAGGGCCAAAATCATCAAATCCCCCTCTCTTAAACAAATCAACACCAATCACCACCTCCATCCAAATAAAGAAACCAAACACCCAAAAGAAGATAACTCCCATAAATGCACCACAACCAAAACTAGCACTGGGACAAAAGGAGATCAAGGCAGAATCCCAAAACTGAGAGGGGACACTACAACATTTGGGGTCAAATTTCGACGCTAATTTGTGATGGTGCTACAATTTGTGTGTGATTTTTGTGTTTTTTTTCAAAGTGCCCCCGATGTTGTCATAATAGTGACGATACCATCGTAATTGTGACACCCGCGTGATTATAAACAAAAAGAAAAAGAAAAATGAAGATCATTTCTAGTTTTTGTGGTCGAGCTGCATGCACGATGAAGGCTCTTCTGTTGTGAAGCTCGAGCTTGATTCGTTGCTTGGCATATGGCAACCATGACTTGATGTAGGCATTCGAGCTTTGTCTTCTCATTAACGTACTCAATTTCATTTTAATGACATTTTATGATTTAACGACACAATATGAATGTTAATACTGGCATTGTTTACATCTTTGCATTTGGAATGCTTGATGACCCGCGAGCTTTGAGAGCTAGGGCGTCGTTGCTATTACCTTCAAGGCATTGTGTGAAGTGTTTAATCTCTCTTTATTTGTTTTGTTGTTGATATTCACTGTGTGGTACTCCTCGTTTATGATCATTTCATGAGGAAATGTCCTGATAGCTTGCAGGTTGCAAGCTAGGGCATCATGCATTATTTATGAGCTCACTATTTAATACTGGCATTGTTTACATCTTTGCATTTGGAATGCTTGATGACCCTTGAGCTTTGAGAGCTAGGGCATAGTTGCTATTACCTTCAAGGCATTGTGTGAAGTGTTTAATCTCTCTTTATTTGTTTTTCTATTGATATTCACTATGTGGTACTCCTCGTTTATGATCATTTCATGAGGAAATGCCTTGATGGCTTGTGGGCTGTAAACTAGGGCATCATGCATTGTTTATGAGCTCATTATTTAATACTAGCATTGTTTACATCTTTGCATTTGGAATGCTTGATGACCTGCGAGATTTGAGATCTAGGGAATCGCTGCTATTACCTTCAAGGCATTGTGTGAAGTCAATTGATCTATCTTTATTTCTTTTTCTATTGATATTCACTATGTGGTACTCTCCGTTTATGATAATTTCATGAGGAAATGTCTTGATGGATCGTGGGCTACAAGCTAGGGCATCATGCATTGTTTATGAGTTCATTTTTTAATAGTGGCATTGTTTACATCTTTGCATTTGGAATGCTTGATAACCTGCGAGCTTTGAGAGCTAGGGCATCATTGCTATTACCTTCAAGGCATTGTGTGAAGTGTTTGATCTCTCTTTATTTGTTTTTTTGTTGATATTCACTATGCGGTAATCCCCGTTTATGATCATTTCATTAGGAAATGTCTTGATGGCTCGTGGGCTGCAAGCTAGGGCATCATGCATTGTTTATGAGCTCACTGTTTAATACCAACATTATTTACATCTTTGCATTTGGAATGCTTGATGACCCGTGAGCTTTGAGAGCTAGGGCATCATTGCTATTACCTTCAAGGCATTGTGTGAAGTGTTTGATCTCTCTTTATTTGTTTTTTTGTTGATATTCACTATGTGGTACTCCCCGTTTATGATCATTTCATGAGGAAATGTCTTGATAGCTCGCGGGATGCAAGCTAGGGCATCATGCATTGTTTATGAGCTCACTGTTTAATACAGGCATTGTTTACATCTTTTCATTTGGAATGCTTGATGACCCGCGAGCTTTGAGAGCTAGGGCATCGTTGCTATTCCTTAAAGGCATTGTGTGAAGTGTTTGATCTCTCTTTATTTGTTTTGTTGTTGATATTCACTATGTGGTACTCCTCGTTTATGATCATTTCATGAGGATATTTTTTCTACATAAACCTCATGTTACAGTATGTTTTATTTTTTTATACTTTTCTATAACTGTAAATAATGAATTTACTTGCGCATACCTCTCCTCAATGATTAATCTAGAAAGTATTTTTGCACCTATAGTTCCATTCAGTAATGACTAAAAGTCTAAAAGTATTGTTCCAATGATGTGGTGAAGGTTTATAACAACTAGTCAAAAGAATAAACCTTCCAATATTCTAAAAAGAAAATAGAAAAGCTAAGAATCATGTTTCCATAGATATTGGGAGAGCGCCCAACTAACACTTTTTAAGAATGTCAAAATTAAGAATTAAAGATGGAACACACCAAATTGAATGAGGCATCTCTAAGAATTGAATATAGATACATGATCTTTCTAGTCAAGAACTTTCCATGAAAAAGAAAATTATCATAAAATATTGGTGGAGAAAGGATATTGCCAAAAACTACTTTAAATGATCTAAAACCTTGAATGTTGCTAAATCAACAACCTAGGAAAGAACCATTATTAATAGTTGGACTATGGCATCACACCAAAATTTTAATAAAGGCGTAGCAGAGTTTCAAATGCCGAAACCAATCAAAGTCTATAAGAAAAAAAAAAAGGAAAAAGAAAAATTAGTTTAAGATTGTATTGCCTAGTGCTACCAGATAATTCTTGCAAGAATATCGCTCCTGCATATGATTCTGCTTGGATTTTCCAAATCATCTATTCACATTGAAATCAGCTATAGATTGTTTGTCATGTCCAAAAGATGCTCAACTCCTAAATACATAAAGGGAAGTGTTTTCAAAATGATGAAACCTGCACATTGCAGGAGATGCAATATCAAACATTTCATTTGGGGATGTTTCTTAATGGATATCATTCATGTCCATTAAGTGTTCACGAATAACCTAAAGGAAATCAAAAGGATCTCTAGGTCATGTTTGAATATTTGTCTGAGTGAATTTTTGTAAGGATACGCGTCCCCTAGATTTTAGAAATTTAGAAACCTAGAGAGGAAGTTCTTACTCTAAGATGTCCGTGAGAAGATTTTGTAAGTTATAAAATATGTAAAAATTTGGAGTCACTGTTACAGATAAGTTGATAACAGAGCTTACATGGTGTGAAGCTTTTTTCCAATAGGGTCTGTATTTCCTCACCTATTGATGCCTCAAGTTTTTCAGGACCAAAAGCCACATAATTACTAAGGCATTATTTGAACTGAATCATGAATAATGTCCTCCATAAATTTGATTGAGACAACCAGACCAACTTCATAGTTTATCAAATGTACGAGTAATGAAATATTTTCAGGCATGCTCACACATACACAATAAAAGAAAAATTGGACAAAAACACAAGTGAAAGTTGAACAAAATCAGAACACCGATGCAAGAAATCCTAAGGATGATCCAAAAAATGTGAAACCTATGATAATTGTTAGAATTGACTACAATGAAAAATTTGTAGCTCTAGAATACAGAGACCTTATTGGCACATACCAAATTCATCTAGTTGCACCAGAAAGAATAAAAGTTGATTTAAAAATTTTAGAATCCACTATCCAGCTCACATTAAGACTCATAAAAGTTATAGAATTTTAAATGGAAGGCAAAAGAATTGTGAAACATGATCAAAAGATTTATGCTAATCTTTGACTTCATCCACGAGAGTTTAAATGATGACCCTTTCATGTTCAATGGATTTTCATAAATAATTTAACAAAATGAAGATCTCTGGATCATATTTGAATATTTGTCTAAATGGATATATGTAAAGGTGCATCTCTCCTAGTTTTTAGCAATTTTAAGAGGGAATATTGTCGCTAAGTTTTTGATTTGGTTAAAAGTAGGTTTTGAAGGGTTTTCAAAACCCTGAACAAGTAGATTTAGGCGTGAATCTGAAACCTGACTAAAACAAAACGCTGCTAAAGAATAAACATTACAAACCAGTAGACCAAAGATAGTAAACTACCAGCAGCTAACAAATATGAGACTCTAAACCCTGAGCTGCTCCAAGAACCAACAAAAGCCTTACACCATAAGTTTAGCAGGAGTAATAAAAATCCCTAAATATAAATTTAGGGTTTTAACACGGATCCCTAAACCAACAATACCAACATCTTGGAACACCATAGTCCCACTCTCAGCCTTTCACCCAAACCAAAAACAACCTGCCTCCAGCATGGGCCCTTGAAAACTAACAACATCCACCTGCAGGCACCAACCAACCACAAACAAAAAAAAAAAACAGAGATAAAAAAATGGGAAAGCTATAGTTTCCCACTTTCTCTTCAGTAGAAATAGGTCTGATAACAACTAGCACCAAAGGGATACCTCCAGCATTGTTCTGGTTTTTCAGTGCAACCCATTCAAACTGTAAAAAAATAACCCTCAACCATTTCCAGCAAGCTTTCATGTGGCTACATGAAAGAGGCAACCCCACTCCACAAACAACAATCTCCTCCTAGTAGCCGCAGACCACCTCAATAGGTTGATCCTTCCCCTCAATAGAAACTTCCCCCTCAATACGAAGCGAAGGAGAAAAGAACTGATGAATAGAAAGACTCCACCTCCAATAAGCCACACAAAAGGCTCCCACCTCAATAGGGTTATACACCACCTTGATAGGAGTATAATGCAGAGGAAATAAACCAAAAAGGGGTTCATCCCTAAAATATAAAGCTTCCAACAACAAGGGATAACCATTAATAGTAGAAATCAACACAAAAAGATAGGAAAAGAGATTAACAACCCAAAATGGGTCAAGCCATTCATCCGTCATAGAACGGGTGAACCACCCACCAAGATATTCATTAGCTCTACAACTGGACATTTCTTCCATAGCCAAAAAAAAACTCTCTACCACAAATAGGGAAGAGAAAATAGAAAAGAGAAAGAAAAGAGACCCCAAAAATGAGGTCCTCTGCAAACAAGGCACAAACCACGTGCAAGCCAGACATGGATCGCCCTGAACCCAGCCCCCTCCCATCAAAAACCGAAGAGAGCAATTTCCTCTTAGTAAAAATCTTCCATAAAAGCCCCCCCTCCCATCAGTCGACATAATAACCTCCAAGAGCCTATGAGTGTTGACACCAAACAAATGAGAAGGCTGGAACCACTACGAGCAAACACTAGCTGAGAAGCCAAGGGCCCCAACCTCGCATCCATATGAGATGCGCACCTCCCCATCTACCTTGTCGTCTTGTCCTTCATTCCCTTCCTCCTCTGCGGTGCCTCCTCCAGAGGAAACCCTAACTACCGTTGCCGCTATCGCACTCCCCATGAAAGATTATGTGTGAGATGACACTGTAACATTTATTGTTGATATTGTCTCTAAGTTATCCTCGAGAATATTTCTATAATTTGCAATTTGAAATACAAACTATTGTAATCATTTTGAGTTATAACAAATATTACATGTCTTGAAGATATTACCTATGAAGATGATGTTTCACAATGGATCTGTGCTTGCCCCTACTTACTGAAAGGAAACAAAGTGTGCAAAAATAGTTCCATACGCTAAACTCCCGAGAAGAGGATCATGCAAATTCAGATTTAACCCTTAGCAATTACAGAATGATAATACAATAACATGCATACATAGAAAAATGAGAACGACACAATGATTTACCCTGGGGAAAACCTTTTGGTAAAAAACCCCAGCACTTCAAAACCTGCACAATGTATTAATCAAAACTATTACTGTTTACAATACACTTGCAATGCAAGTTCTTTCAGGAGATAATCAACACTTGAAGACAAATTTGGCAGCATAAAAATGTTCCAATAATACACTAACTTCTCACTCAGATTCGTAACCCTAAAAAATACTTATATCATGCACTTCCCTTTTTAGGGCAACTTCCAAAGACAACCGTATTAGGGTTTTACCATTCTCCAAGAAAATAGACCCACGATTGCAGAAGAGTGTACAGTACTCAACATGATCAGCTGCCACATGTCTTGCATGTCTTCACCCATCATCAAATCTTCCACATTTATCTCTTACAAATATTAATGACTATCATAGGAATCTGTCAATAACCGTTTCAGTCATGATTACCTTACACATTGTCCAAAGTGCCAAAATTTGGAAAATATCAAATGTAAGGAAATATACAAGGTTGAGACACCTTATTCCTAACACTACATCAGCCTAGATGGATTCTATGTAACTTCTTTGTCAACCTTCCCTTTCTATCCTTGAGGTTCTTTAAGCAAGAACAAACAAGCTGTAAAACTGTGATTCTCTTCTTTCTAATTGTATATTTGACAACTTAAGAACTGCCCAACTTTGCATTCCAAATTTTATGGTCTTTTATAGACCTACACTGGAAGATCATTAGCAGCAGCACCTATAGTTCTGGAAACCTTAGTTAAAATATGTTTTGAATGGAAAGGGGAATAAGTCATCAAGCTTAGACTATCATTTAGATTAGAAATTATATTGCAGTGGGAGCTTGAACTTGTGGCATCATTAGTACAACAATTGTTGTGCCTACCATATCACTAAACCATGGTCAACTAGATTGGCAATTATGAAAGATAAAAAATAACCTTCTAAGTTCTAAACTGGGTGAGGTTATAGGTCATCTTGTAATACAGTGTAGGGTAACCTTTTAAAACACATTCTTAAAATTTGTGACATAACTCCCTAGAGTGGATGAAATACCTAGTGGTCGGGATCTATAGATTCATTCCAAATAACTTAAAATGAGTTTACATCATCCCATACAGTAATTAGTTTAACCACTTTAATGAGATTCATTGGTTACACCACAACATTACCACATGTACCTTTGGTCAGCATTATTGAATGAAGAATTTTAATGACGTCCACAAGACTAGCAGTCTAAGGGACCACGATAAAACCAATTAATCTTCATGTTAATTCTTCTCCATGTTGCCCCTTCTATTGTGGATCCGAAGTAAGAAAGTTGTCATTTTGTGTAATCTTGCCTCTTCAAAAAGTATTGATCTAAATAGATAAATACATAATATAGAAATCTATAATAGAAGTATTGATCTAGAAATGAATGTGTTATGAACATATAGAGCTGAAATTATTGGTGAAGTATGCTAGGATGTGTTACTAAAATATAGAGATGAAATTATTGGTCCACTACAACAATGATGACGAAAAAGAGAGATTACCCTTAGTAGGAAAGAGGATAAATTTGAAATGAAATGTTCAATTAAAATGATATTATATTAAGATTGAAAATGGAAGTGACACAATGATCTTTAGACAAGTCTTCCAAGTGTTCATAAATAGAACATTTCTCTTACCACCACTACATAGAAAAATAGATAACATTTGCAACAATCAGTCACTAATGACAACAAAAATATGTTTATATCAATGGAAACATCAATATCTCAACCAAAATACTCATTCTATTCAAACCTTAAACACTTTGATGTTGAAAGACCATTTTAACCAAGTTGTAGGTGATAAGAGCAATAGTTTTGAGCGTCACTTTGATTGGTAGTCTCATGATATGATTCAAGGATTTGTTTAGCATGATCATTAGGGCCTCTCTTATGATCCACTGCAAGAAAATATACATCAAAATTAATATGTATTTTTACCCCTTCAGAGTCCAAACTCTCTACATAAAATTTAGGATCATGTTTCATGACTATTGATGAGCTTGAAAATCTACGTCTTTTGAAGTATTTTGGGTTAGTTTTATAAGATTTTATTAAGACTAAATATATGATGTAAACTCATAATGATACTTGATATATATAATACAATGGTATGTAGTATAATCTATACATTTTTGAGATGTGATTAATTCCAGTTATATGATTTTTTGGGATTAAATTGGTGTGTTTGTATACTTTCTCCATTTTAAACTAACCTATGACTTCAAAGGAGGAATTATGAAATATAGTTGTATGTAGTTATCTCTTCTATAATGATGGAGGAGTCAAAGTTAATGATCAATGAGGTTGCTGCTATTAGATCATACTTTAATACACTTACTATTTTGAATTTGAGCTCGGGCATCATGCAATATTATTGTTGTCATTGCATGCTTGCTACTATTGTGCACCATATATTGTTTTATATTGTTTATTTCATTGAGATCGTGAGATTGGCATTTGTAATGTATTTTTTGTTATTGGATCAATGTTTCCATGTTGTTGAGGCTATATAATATGCATTGAATCACCACTGCCATTCTATTTTGATAGCATGCTACCTTGAAGATGTGAACCATTGTATCACTATCATCTAGGCTTAATGATCTTGCATACTATTTTATCAAGATGTCCTTTTACTGATCTTGTATAAACAACATACAATGTTGACTCACAGCCCATGAGTTGTTGCTTGATAACACATTTGACATCATACTTTTTGCTCCATTTTGGTCTTGATTTACTCACTGCATGCACATATTTTTTGAGTGCACATGTTCTGTAACATAGTTCCTTTTAGAAGTGTATGGCTTGACTATGCACATGCATAATTGTAGATGAGGATCACTAATAGGGTGCCAGGAATTGCTTACATCCTTTGGATCTAACCCCATCTTTTCCTTCCTTGCAGGTTTTGGATCATACAGGAGCATACTAGATTCAACCCCGGGTCAACACTTCATTACTTTAGGAAATGCCTGATACCTTCATTATTTATGTTCATCCACTTATGTATGTTTGCATTCATTCATATTCTTCTGAAACTTGGCTATTAGTGACTATATATGACCAGTCTTGATGTTTTTGGCTCATTTGATGGAACAATGTAAAAGTTGTCATGTTGTCATGACAACATTTTCATTTGTAATTTTTTGCAAATTGGTTGCAAGTTGGTTTTGGTCATTTTGGAGGTTGAGGAATGATTATACATCCATAAATTTCCCTATGTAGAAGACTTGAATTCACAAAAAATTGGAAGAAATCACCTTATAGAAGACAAAAAAAGGTCGATCCATTTTATGTGTGGTGGTAGAGGGATTTGTAGGGTCTTTAAGAGTCCAAATCAATTTATTGGAAGCCATAAAGCTCATAAAGCATGGTAAAAACATAAATCTCATAAAGCATGGTAAAAGAGGGCCCTAACTATGGTAAAATGGGAAAGTTTCCACTTTGCACTGCTCTTCTGTTGTGAATCTCAAGCTCGATTTGGAAGCTTGGAGCCTTTTGATCTTCATATGGCAGTTGCTAAGGAACTATGTTATAAAATTTCAAGGCATGAAATTTTATACTTTTTGACATCATACTTGTTAGGCTTCCACCTTCATGTGGTTGGCCCTGTTAAGTAGAGAATGTTAAACTATTCTCGAAACAAAGAGAAGCTCAATATTTTAAGGTCTCACTCTATGCACGAAAAATATATATTTTAAAACATAGCATGCCGTTGCAATTACGACAGTATTCAGAGAACGACTGACGCCAAAGCACTACATGCGACGTCTAGATGTTGGAATAATCTGACAGCTGGACGTCGCATGTATAACTTAGCTGTCGCATACACGTCGTAATTGTAACACTCATAATGTGTAACAATGGCATACTAACCATCATAGCTGGTGCATATTGTGATAGTCAATACCGTCGCAATAACAACGGACATAACAACCATCGGTATTTTCGACACCAAACCTGCAACACCAGCTTGTGTCGCGTGATTGATGGGATAGTATCGAAATTGCGATGCATAGCCATCAAAAAAAGGACTCAAATGTACTAGTGGGAGGAAAAGAAGATTGAGATCATCAAAGCTCATCCCTGAAAGAAAGCCAACCCCCCAACTGCCAACAACTACATAATAAAGAGTTTGTCACCATGATGCCAAAAACCAACTTAAAAAAAACATCTCCTAGCCAAAAGATACAGTCTGAAGATCTCAGAGAGAGAAAAAAGCATCCATGACCACAAAAATAGAGCAGGACACAAACCCCAAGCTCAAAAAAATTGAAGTCCCTCCACACCCATTATCATAATAAGAGCCAAAGAAAGTCTTCATAGCACTCGGGAAGAGTATTTCCATCCATAGCCAAGCAATAGGGAGAAGATAATATGAGAAGAACCACTGTAACCCTTCAGAAACACCACTAAACATAGAAAGAAAATAGAGGAACCAAATAGAGATCCTCATTGGAAGCCATAGTGACTCAAGAAAAAATAATTATATGGCAAGGAGGGAAGACAAAAAGAAACCAACTTAGGAAGAAACATCTTTCCAATAGCCTTGAACCTAAAAACCCTAGAAAAAGAATGTCATAAACAAGAAGGGAAAGAAAACACCAGAGATAAGGCCTTCTGCATCATACCTAGACCGCTACAGCTCCAAAAAACTTGGCCACCAAAGGAATCCAAAGCTCCAACCAAAGAGGAAATAAACTCCTCCATCTCATACATTGCGACCCAGAGACAATAAGGACAACTCCCCAAAATGGTTGACAACACAGGACATAAGGATCAGAAAACAAAATGCACAACTCCTGTATCATGCATGGGTTCCCATCATCCTCAAAAAGGACAACCGACAAAAGAAATAGAGTACCAATCAGCCAAAATAACATACCAACAAGTGTCCTGATAACCCAACGCATATCCATCATCCTCATCATCATCCCCTTTTCCTTATACATCATCCAAAACTTCTCATGAGACTCCCCTGGAACCTCCACAAATCCTTCAAAGCTTCTTCTTTGCTTCCACTCCCGTCCATCTCTTCTTTAATTATATCATCTTGATAGTTTAGTGCTGATTTGTTATTTTCTTTGCAATTTTAAATTTTGATTAAGGAAAAAGACCTAGTAGCTGCCAAGGCTAACTTCATGCACCTGGAACTCCTAAACCGTAAGTCAGATTTATCAATTTTTCCAGTGTACCTCCGTAGGTGAGTGAAGTGCTTAAAGTTAAGGTTTCAGCTTTTGGGTATTCACAGATCTATCTGTAGGGACCTTTGAGTGCAAAGTTGTTCAAAAGTTCCATTTTAAAATGCTCATCTGAAATCAACCCCTAGACCCCCAATGTTTAACAATATGGAATCCAAAACAAAATCATATTGGTGCCAATAACCATTCACCTAAACACTAATTTATAAGTTGTTTTTAATGTGGACCTACTCACTAGGTAGGAAAGGGGGTGAAGGGATCATTTTAATTAAATCACATTGTCCCTTGCCTTAATCAAAACCCCATCAATTTATACCCTATGGAGGACTCAACTTAATGTCTCCTTACCCCATACCTATTCACCTTAACACGTTCATAGCTCACCGAATTCCATGTAAATTCCTGTGGGTAACCCTATTACTACCCACCACGAACCCTAAACTTGACCATTTTTTCTTTGTACATTCTGCAAACTTCAAATCCCACCGCTTTACGAGTGAGGGAATCCATCCTCCCATCGCGAAGTAGCAAATATCTCATAGTTTTTTATCATTCAATAAGTGTTTTTAAAGATTTTCCTGCGCTGATAGTTGTATATTTCAATTGTTTTACCTTGAAATCATTGCATGTAATGTGATAGAAACAAATAATTAGAGGAAATGGGAAATAAAAAGTGTACATTGTCAATTTAATCATTATGTGGTGTTATATAGTTGTTATGAATCTAGAAAATTTCTTCATATTTTTATTTTAAATATGGGGGTGTCTCTAGGTTAATCATTATTTTGCACATACAAGTGAGGGAATCCATCCTTCCATCGTGAAGTAGCAAATATCTCACGGCTTTTTATCGTTCAATAATTGTTTGTAATGATTTTCTTGCACTAATCATTGTATGTTTCAATCCTTTCACCTTGAAATCATTGCATGTAATGTGTTAGAAAGAAATAATTAGAGCAAATGGGAAAGAAAAAGTGTACAGTGTCAATTTAATCATTACATGGTGTTGTAGTTTTATGAATCTGGACCGTTTCTTTAATTTTTCATTTTAAATATGGGGATTTCTCTGGGTTAATCATTATTTTGCACATACAAGTGAAGGAATAAATCACTTGTAATCAATCATCTCATCATGAAGTACCAATTATCTCATGTTTTTTTATCGTTCAATAATTGTTTGTAATAATTTTCCTGCACTGATAGTTGTATGTTTCAATCGTTTCACCATGAAATCATTGCATGTAATGTGTTAGAAAGAAATAATAAGAGGAAATGGGAAATAAATAGTGTACATTGTTGACTTGATCATTATGTGGTGTTGTAGTTTTTATGAATCTGGATGATTTCTTCAATTTTTTATTTTAAATATGGGGGTTTCTCTCGGTTAATCATTATTTTGCACATACAAGTGAGGGAATCCATCCTCCCATCATGAAGTACCAAATATCTCATGGTTTTTTTATCATTCAATAATTGATTGTAATGATTTTGCTACATTGAGAGTTGTATATTTCAATCGTTTCACCTTCAAATAATTGCACGTAATGTGCTAGAAAGAAATAATTAGAAGAAATGGGAAAGAAATAGTGTACATTGTCGATTTAATTATTACGTGGTGTTGTAGTTTTTATAAATGTGGACAATTTTTTCAAATTTTCTATTTTAAATATGGGGGTTTCTCTTGGTTAATCATTATTTTTTACATACAAGTGAGGGAATCTATCCTCCCATCATGAAGTAGCAAATACCTCATGGTTTTTTATTGTTCAATAATTGTTTGTAATGATTTTACTACACAGATAGTTGTATGTTTCAAGATCATTTCACCTTGAAATCATTGCATGTAATGTGTTAGAAGGAAATAATTAGAGAAAATGACAAAAAAATAGTGTACATTGTCGATTTAATCGTTATGTATTTTTGTAGTTTATAAGAATCTGGAAAGTTTCTTCAATTTTTCATTTTAAATGTGGGGGTTTCTCTGGGTTAATCATTATTTTGCACGTACAAGTGAGGGAATCCATCCTCCCATCACGACGTACTAAATATCTCATGGTTTTTTATCATTCAATAACTATTTGTAATGAGTTTCCTGCACTGAGAGTTGTATTCTTCAATCATTTCACCTTGAAATCATTACATGTAATGTGATAGAAAGAAATAATTAGAGGAAATGGGAAAGAAATAATTTACATTATCAATTTTAATCACTACTTGGTGTTTTAGTTTATAAGAATTTGGATAGTGTTGACTTAGTTTTGTAATATACTCAATGAATAAATAAAAACACTGACTTAGTACATTTATTCATTGAATACATTACAAAACTGATTCTTTCCCACCATAATTAAAATTTCAAATTGACCAGTCACTTCTTTTTTAGTAATAACTGAGAGGGGGGGGAGGGGTGAATCAGTGGCCTCAAAAATTTATCCTTTAA